>JAQFXL010001105.1:0-13928 GCA_034693445.1 Edwardzetes edwardsi | reverse complement strand
TATAAAAATAAATGTCAAGAATTCGAAAACAACTTTAATAAACTCAATAGAAACTGAATATTTTTGCCAAGATTAATAATGAGTCAATTCTCTCTTGAATTTGAGGTTAAATTAATGAATAAATAGTTTTCCAGAAATTCAAACAATTTATTATATCAATAATTATTGACAATTCACAGAATCATCTGAAAAATGGCTGTTTTCTTGAAATAAAATTAGAAAATTATTTGATTGATACAACTTTTAGTTTTGATGGATTAATTCAACATTGAAATGATGAAATATCTCCACTATTAACGATTTAGAGAATAATTGGCTAAAGTTATGCAAACTTATTGAAACAATTTATTAAACAAATAAAACTAAAACATTTTCTTTTGAAAATCATTAAATAATTAATCGCCAAACGCACAGATACTCATCATTATCGATATGAGAAAGGGATGTCCCAAAAGATAATTAGAGTCATACCTTGTGTGTATATCTTCTGAAATTATTTACCATGCTAACATTAATCATAACAAATGATAAAATTACAAATGTATGTAACAATATTAGAACTGAAAATGATCAGAGTAATTTTTGTATACGATATTTAGTCAATAAATTTGTTTCAATAGAATAATTCAAAGATCGCTAACAAATCCCATTATGAGAATATAATTTGAAACAATTACTGACACGTATTGATAGAACTCATAGTTATTCATAGGAAACAAATCCAAACAATAAAAGCCGATCTCAGGTCCCGACAGCTTCTCTATGAATGACATTACTTTCAACTTTTGTAGACTTTTAAGCCTAACCCGACTCATAAATGAGTAGAGAAGTGGACGCGACATGTGGGAGGCTTTACTGATCTGAGCACTCATCAAATTGAGGGCAAAAACAACGCCAAACGTCTGAATAAACATGAAAACAACGGCAAATCGGACGTAAAAAGAGGTATTCTTGTCGTGAGACAAATAGATCAGTAGTTCCAGTGAAGGGGTTCCGAAGTAGTAGAAAATGAAAATCATTAATTTGAAAAACTCATTGAATTTGTACGTCAGTTGAGTGACTGACTGGTGATATCTGATAGACTTCTCGAGTGAATTATAACTGTTGTGTTTCAAACTGAGCTTGATACTCTCATTGACTTCAATGAATTTGTACTTCAGGTAAATGGTGGACAATGACCAGAGTATAAAACCGCCGAAAATAACGCCAGAGGCCTGAACGGTATAAATGAAGGTCAGAATTCCCCAAAATATGATTCCTGAAAGAGTGAACCCGGAGTTTGGGTCCAAATAAGCGACAATAGACGACCCAAACAGGAAAACATTGGTAATGACGACAAGTGACCAAAATGTTTGATTCATGATATGTTTTGTGAAGAGATTGGAGTACAAAATGAATCGCCGGTAATGAATAGAATTGAGTCTTAAGGGCAGCTGTTTGTGTTTGATCCAGAACATGTAACATCTGATCGCCTTCGATCACGCTATACAGTTGTGTTATATTTTGTGTATATTTTGTTTTAAAATTTTACGTTAAATTCTATTTATTTAATTGTGATTTATTTAATCCTTTTTTTTAAAATGAGTTAAAAGTGCATTAGTTTTGCAAAAAATAAAAGTTAAAACTTAACTTTGGTCAGCACCAGTCGTTGAATTTAAAAATAGTGACCTAATTTCATTATAGAGAGAGTTACTGTGGACAGTATTGAGTGTATTTATTTTGTCACTCTGTTTCATCATTGTATCCCTAACTGACAGTTGGAAACCGGTTCACTGACTTCTATCACATGTCATAACAAACACGGCATTTGGTGCCTAAGCGCACACTGTTATGACTTTCACACTAAGAAGCCCAGTCTAGCCCACAGATACTCACAGACGAAGATGAGGCAGACACAGGCTATGACATGTCTGGTGATGTTGATCTCCAAGATCTTTACGAAACTTTAATATCTGACATGCCAACAGATCCAAAAACTGGAACTGTCGATGGACAAGTGTCGAGTGGCAGCTATGTAGTTCACTCACAAACTGATGCCAAACAAGATTTCAAACGCAATAAAATTTGGATTTAGATCTATTATAAACATGGCCATGCATGTGGCGCTGATTGGCAAGCTTTCGAAACGCATCTATTCAAGAGCTCGGAACTCTTCGAAACGACACTAAGATACAGCAACTCGGGTGCAGACCTGGACACCTTCTCGGTATTATTACTCTGAAATTACCAAAGCGGCTGATGCCACAATACCAAAGGTAGGACCCTCTAAGTTTGTGACACCGTGGTGGTCTCAAGAGCTGACAGCCTTGAGATCAAGACTTCGAACACTGCATAGAGCTCTTAACAGATGTCGCTCAGAGAGACGGCCTAATCTCAGAGACCAATTTAAACAACTCTTCAGAACATATAAGACTGCCATAACTCGCCAAAAATGTAGAACTTTCCGAAAGTACTGCCAAGTCAACGGAGATGCAGACCCGTTTGGCCATGTTTATAAGTTGTGTGGCTTTAAAACACGAAAAGGCCGACCGGTCACTCAAGTAACGAAAGAAGACGGAACGAAAACCAACAATAGAAGAAACCATTGATTATCTCTTGGCCTCATTTTTACTGAAGACACCAACGACTGAGGGCTTCTCAGAAGTATATACAGTGGGACCAAACGACCCGCCTTTTACTCATTGGGAACTGAAAACAGTAATAAACGAACTGGATATAAGTGAATCCACTGGTATCGACAATTTATCGCCACCCATTAAGAAGCATGTTTTTAATTGTTTACCTGATATTTTATTACTGTTCTATAACAAATGCTTTGCACTGGGACACGTCCCGGGAAAATATAACCTGGCCTCGGTACGCCTAATCCCTAAACCGAACCCTCCGAACCTAAATGTATACAAGGCTTGGAGACCGATCTGCCTCTTACTATTCGTAGGCAAAGTTTTGGATAAACTTTTTACGAACAGAATGAATAGGTTTTTGTGGTCTTCGGGGCAAATGAACAGACTCCAATATGGATTTAGACTACAATCAAGTACAGTGCTTGCACTCCAAGATCTGGTGACGACGATCAGAACTGCGATCAAAGGCCGAGACAAAAGACTTAAATATAGACTTATGATGATTTCCATCGACGTCCAGGGCGCATTTGACAATGTGCTGTGGCCTGACATTCCGGACTGCCTCCAAAGAAAGAGATGCCCAGAAAATATTTTTAATTTGGTGGCACACTATCTGTCGGACCGCACAGTGACATTTGAGACACAAATTGGCTGCAGATCTAGACCACAGAGGATGGGCTGTTCCCAAAAGACACCTAGCGGACCAACTTTATGGAACTTAATATACGATGAGTTGATATCAATAGATTTCGGTCCGAACACTAGAATCCAAGCCTTAGCAGATGATGTAGTGCTCTTTTATGGGACACAGACGCAAATGACATCAATATGCTGGTCCGAAAGGCGACGAATGCACTGAAAATACTAACAAATTGGAGCAAAACCAGAAACATCGTGTTTAATCCCACGAAATCGAAAGTAATGCTAATTACTCGCACAAAGGAGGCACAAACCCCACCGATTGTATTATTGGATGACACGCCTATCTTAGCGGTTCTATCGATTAAACTTCTAGGAATGAATATTGATCGGAAGTTCAATTTCACGAACACTTTGATAACATCTGTGCCAAAGCTAGAAGAGCAGTCCATAATTTTGCCGCCGTCAGGCATAATTGCTGGAAGTTGGGCCCAGACGTGATCAAGACAATGTATATGGCAGCCATAGAACTAATTTTGACATACGGTCTTCTTATTTTGGTGGACAGATCTCGCATGAAAAGCCAGAGACAAAAATTCATAGACGCTCAACGCTGTGCTCTGCGAAGTCATACTGTTCAGCTTCGGCAAGCTGCCTCTCGGTAGTGGCGGGTATAACCCCTATTGGACTTCGTTTGGAACAATAATATTCTAACTTTTGTCTGAAAAATAACATTAGAGAGCTAAATGGGAAGAGGAATTCTCCCTTTACTTGAGATTTTTCAAAAGGCAAATTGTTTAAGCCCATTGACTATTATCAGCGAATTCACCCATGGTTTCGTAAGCCTCCTAGCTGCGGCACCCAGCACATATCGGCCGACGCTCTTCTGATAACTGACATTTTTAAGAGGAACGATAGGCTTTATACGATGGCAGTGGTCAAGGTAAATGTCATGTTCTTCACCTTCGCATTCTGGTCACAACTGGATGTCAGGAGAGACATCGCAGAACTCATCGCAATACACAAATTCTCAGAATGGGCTGTCGGGTCGAAAATAAACTCAATTTCGGTCGGTCTTACCCTGGAAGTGACTCAATCAGCACTGAAAGACTTTAATAATTTAATCCCAGAGGTGAACAGCATTAAAAGACTACTTTTGAACAATGATGTCAACTCTTTTAATATATTTGTTAAAACGGCTGTCTCTTTTGACAAAATATTCAATTCCTTATTAAAGCTTTCGAATAGAAATGGGCACAACTTTTAGACGTAATTAATTAACTGAATCGAGTGTTTTTTGAATAACTTTTGTTTATAATTTGAAAGAGTATTTATCTAAGATTTGATTAGTGCAATAAAATTCGATAAGTGATAAATAATTAAAAAGATGTCCTGTAATACAGAGCGATATTCTCGAGTGGTTGACGTCAAGCCTTTCCTTGTGTATAATAAATGAACCGACGATTCCTACTTTCAGTAGAGTTTGCGGCCATAGTAGCTACATTGACCTGACTAGTTAATCCGGCGACGAAACAATATGTCCATAACTGGAAGGTCAATGAAGAAGAGGTAGTCAGTGATAACAGGAGCCTTACATTTGACTTTGATTCACCGACGATTCCGGTCGATATGCTGTCCTCGTCCAAGAGATATAATGTTAGGAAAGCGAATTGAGATGCGTTTAGAACCAAACTTGAGACCCGAATCTCAATACTAGAATCAGCTTTTGAAATGTGTAATACAGGCGATGACGTGGATGAGTTCACTGATTTAATGACAGACACAATATGCAAAACAGCTGATGACTGTTTACCGAAAGTCTCTGATCTCAACACCTTGGTGGTCTCCAGAATCAACGCAAATGAGAGCTCGTGCCGCACAGAGAGGAACAGACTTAACAGATGCCGGTCTTCTCGAAGAACTACTTTGTATAATAATTACAAACATCTCTTCTCCGCATACAAGACATTAACTTCAAGAAGCAAATGTCAAACATTTCGAGATTTTTGTGAAAAGTCGGGAAACACAGACCCATTTGGTTCAGCATTCAGACTTTGTTGTCTTAATTCGGCACAGAACAGACCTATTGGTCAAATAGAACGCGAGGATGGCTCACATACTTTAGAATTCACCGAAACCGTAGATTATATGCTGACCTTTTTCTTTCCCCATCCGGCGCCGAAGTTAACTATTTATGATGAGAATACCTTCGGACCTGATGACAATCCATTCACCAGATGGGAAGTTGAGGAAGTTTTTAAATCACTGAAGAACGGAAAAGCTACTAAAGCAGACAACATATCGCCATCGTTAGCAAAAAAGTCTTTGGAATTATTCCTCATGTGTTGATTGCCTACTATAACAAATGTCTGAAGCTCGGTCATTTTCCGACGGACTTCAAGAAAGCCTCTGTGAAGCTCATACCGAAACCCAATCCGTTGAACCCGAAATCATATAAGGCATGGAAACCTATTTGTCTTCTTCCTATGATGGGCAAAGTTTTGGATAGGCTGTTTACTGACCGTCTGAATTGCACTTATGGTCAACAAATTGCATGAACCAAAACCAGTATGGCTTCAGACCTCAATCGGGTGCCTTTAAAGCAGTCGATGACCTGTTGACAAAAGTTGAGTTAGCACTTTCAGGCAGAATTAAGCGCACCAGAAATAGGGTACTTTTGGTGTCACTGGACGTCCAAGAGGCCTTTAATAACCCCTTATGGCCAGACATCATTGAAATCTTGGCACAAACAGGCTGTCCAAACAATTTGTTCAATTTAATCAAACGTTACTTATCGAACAGATATGTTTCATATGAAATGGAATCGGGAATTGTTAGTCGACAGCAACTCCAAGGTTGTGCCCAAAGTACGCCTAGCAGCCCGACACTTCGGAATGTATTATATGATGAGTTGTCATGAGATGGTATGATGGGTTTCAGATATGGATAGATAGAGCGAGAATCGACAGAAATAGACAAAAGTTCGCCGGCGCCCAAAGATGTGCACTTATACCAGTGTGAAAGGCCTACAGTTCCGCTTCGGCGAGAGGTTTGGCTATCGTGACCGGTATCACACCAATAGGCATCCGTTTGGAACAACTTTACGTAACACACTGTTTAAAGAACTCATCTCCTCCTGTGGCTAGTCGCAGATCCGCTCTATTTACTGAAATGATACCAGCCAGCCCAACTATTTCTCGTATGAATTTTTACTCAAGATTACATCCCATTCTTCGAACGAAACCATCGATAACTCAAGACATTACTTCTGAGGCTCTGATAGTCTCCATGATTACGATTAATGAGAGAAACATTTCTGTTCTGCCGCGGCTCTAGATGATAACGATTGTTTCAAAGTATCACTACGTGTGCCGTGAGATTACAGACGTGATATAGCAGAACTAAAAGCAGTGGTGCAATGTCTGTCTTTGGCAATCGGGAAAAATATCACAACAGTTAGCATCTGCGTACCACAAAGAAATTCTTCGAAATCACTGACAGAATTCAATTATTTGATACCGGAAATAGACATCATAGCGAGGTTGAGATATACTGCGAACTGGTTTCGCTTCTCGTGTTAGTCAGAACTGACGACATTTTGAATGACAGATATCTTTCAGCCTATTATTGCCTTAACAATGTCACCGCTGTCACCGCAGATATACCATTAAATACAGATGTCTTTCTGAAACTATTAAATGAGAAAGTAATAAATGAATGGGAAACAAGATGGCTAACTGATCCTTAAGGCGCAAACGTTAGGAGTATGTTTCCATCTCTGAAAAGCAGATTAAAACTCTCGTTTTTTAGACAGTCTTTTCTCGCGACACAGTATATTACTGGTCATGATAATTTCAAGAGCTATGTTGCACAGAGAAGGAGAACTGGTTTTTCACCAGATTGTAGTCTTTGTGGAGGGTCAGACGACATGACACAGACTTTTGAATTGTATAATGTTGGCAGACCTGAGACACACCCCTAATCTTGAGACGACCAGAAACCGAATGATGGTCAATAAAACCAATTATCAATCGTTCCTCAGTTTTATTGAAGCGGTTGATGATAGACTGAACAACACATAAACTATTAACTGTATTGTTTTTATATATTTTGTTACTTTGAATTATATATTTTGTTGATATTATATTTCATTAACATACTTATTTTGTTAAACTATTAATTATATTCTTGTTAATTTTGAATGTTATCAGTATTTAGGTTTCATCCCTTATTCTTTATCTAAACATGATTATATGCCATTGTTTGGGGGCAGCCAAAATTGTTTAATTGTCAATTAATTTATATTACACTAACATTAACTATATTTTATTGCAAATATGATTTAAGTTTTACAACTGGGTTAATGCTGTATCGGTTTATAATACCATTGAGTGATAAACCATGAAATCTTCTTCACTAAACAATAAACCCCAATTGATCCGCTAGGGCGGTATCTGATTGCCTCAACAGTTATGTGTATATATTTAGTCCTAATATTTTGTTAATATTTTGTGTTAAATATATAGTTTTTTAATTATATTTTAGTTTTATTTTGTAAATGTTTATAATATAAAATAGTTGTGTTAAAATAAAAAATGCAAAATTGTCTATTCTCGGCGCTATCGGCCGATTCTGTCCAACACCATTGGATTATACAGTCTGACCTCGCAATGAGACACCACTCAATAGGAGAATTTCTCATTAAGAGACAGATTTTGGAGTAAGCAACCAGACATCGAAAAGAGTGAATATAAATAGAAAGCGTCCGAATTGGCAGAAATTACTGATTTCAAGCTTCAATAAACGTATTTTTCTCTAAAAATTTATTATTCTAAAAATAAAACTCATTTGTAACGAACCTCTGATTAAGAGAAATTCTCAATAAGGGACAAATATATCGGACACCGAACATTCCTCTATCTGGAATTCTAACTGTATTTGAAATTTGGTGCTGTTCATCCTTCATAGATGTAGACACATACGCCAACCATGAGTCTTAAAATTTTCGTCACTGTATTTCATCACTGTTTGTAGTGCTGTCAGTGGTAAACAGGTTATTGACATTAACCCTTGTGTATAAACAAAAGCGGCACTTGTCCCCTAAGCCCACACTATGAGCACATTTCGCACACCTATCAGATCCTAATCACCGGCTCTTTTTGACGAAAAAGATGAGCCAATTTATAACATGTCTGGTGTACCAGAGCCGAGCACAGAAGAAATAAGGGATTTTCATGAGATGGTTATGTCCACGACACTAACTGATGTTGCTGAATCGCTCCATGAGAGCATGGACAAATGCAGAGTTACTGCTGAAGCTGTCCAAGCCAAATTGATGCCACTGAGGAATTAAAAATTTTGTCAAATTTGAGGTGAGAGCACTCATTTATATGGCTCTGCTCGGTTCTCAGGCCCAAGATATCATTAATTTAAAGAGATTTATTGAAAAAGGCAATTAAGCCGTTCACGCCTCACATACCTATGCCAAAAAAACTGCAAACTCCATCAAAGAATGCATTGCAACGAATATTTCGGTCACACATAAATCAGTTGTCGACTCTAATGCACAGGTTTTCCAAGAAGTCATGTCTAAAAAACCAAAACAACAATTGAAAGCTAAAGACTATCCGCTTATTATTCTATTTTATTCTATTCTATTTTATTCTATTACTCTATTAACCATAAAGATGCTGACACTTCAAAAAATGAAATCATGAAAAACGAAGACTCAATGTAATTGAGGTTGGGAGTGTCATCCATTAAGAAAGGTAGAGATGGCCGAATAGTTATAGCCTTAACAGACTAAACCATGGCCGACTCCCTCAAAGTACATTCATCCAAAGATAACACTTTTAGCACTGATTAAAATATTGAGGAACTGAAGGGAAGAAACCCAAGGATGCGTCTCATCTTTGTCCCAAGCGCTATGTCTAACAAGGAACACCTGGAGTCTATGACAAAAACTACGAGATTTCGGCTTAATATGCAAATATCTCTGAATTTCTTAAAGAGGTTAAAAAAGTCTTCTACTCGAAGCCCTATAAAGAATCTAAATCAGTGGTGATCCAGTTGACACCGGCTCTTGGAAAACTGCTAAAATCCAGCCAAGAAGTAAAGTTAAACTGGTCATTAACACCAGTTGAAGTCTATGTACTTGTGACTCGTTGTTATCAATGCTGTGGTCTTGGTCACATCTCGACCAGAACAGATCCGTCAGGAAATGTGCTGAAGTGTTCTCTGCCACAATCTTGCTCCTACTGTGCCAGCTCCCATTGATTTAAGGATTGCTCAGTTAAAAATGATAAGTCGAAAGCCAACTGTGCCGCATGTTGTCGAGAAAAGACCAAAACAAAGATTCAAACCATTGAGACTGACAACTCTTCGACATCTGACAAATGTCCCATACTTAGAAAATATAAAGAATTGGAATTCAGCCGGACTAACCATGTCTGCTAATCGTCGCCACCTACTGCTGTCACACCTGAGAATAGCCCAGATCAATCTACAAAAGTCACATTTCGCAGCGGCCCAATTCTCCCAATGTTTGTGACAATATAATAGATGTTGCTATAGTCCAAAAACCACCCTTCAGACCAACACAGTTATATCGACTTAACACTGGCTAATACTTAAGATGTGTAACGGATTGGCACGTTCATGATGCCGATGAAATCTGTGACTACCGAGTTATAAAATTTTAGTTATGGCCTAAAAACAAAAAGCAATCTGCTGCCTCGTGCCATCACTTCTCATCTGCTGCCTAGAAATATTGCATTAAAAGAGCTAATTGGCAAGAATTTGATGCCCAACTCCATCTGGGAAATGACACCTTGGAAAACAAGCTAAATGGCTGCCACTAAGGTAACGACTTAGACTTGTTCGCGAGTCAATTAAGCGCCGAAATCATAAAGGCTGCTGATATAACAATACTAAAGATTAGGCCTTCGAAATACGTGACAATTTGGTGGTCACAAGAGCTCAGCCTTGATAGCCAGGGTCCGAACACTGCATAGAGCATTCAATAGATGTCATTCTTATAGACGGCTTGCACTCAGAGAGGAATATAAAATGCATATCGACTCTTATGAAACAGCGATATTAAGGCAAAAATCCAAATTTTTTCGCAACTTTTGTCAAATTAATGTGATTCCGACCCCTTTGGCCAGGTATATAAGCTGTGTGGCCTTAGAAATCACTCGGGAAGACCGATGACACAACTAGTGAAGGCTGATGGCTCTAAAACCAAGACCATCGAAGAAACGATAGACCAGTTGTTGTTATTATTCTTCCCGGAACGTAGATAGACATAGATAGACTTTTAAACGTTGGTAATTTTGGCCCGGACGATCCCCCGTTCACTTTTTGGGAATTAAAAACTGATCTCTGACATGGATAATAATGAATCACCAGGAATAGACAATATCTCTGCACTTATTGTTGAGCGCGTTTTTGAATGCTAACCTCAACTCTTATTAAAATTCTTCAATCGGTGCTCCAAATTGAGATGTTTCCCGACGACTTACAAACAGGCCTCGATACGAATGATCCCCTGTGTTGTACTCTTTGAGTGTCTTTGAGCCAAAGCACCTTGATCCAGGCAATATTTTTGTCGGCAATCCATGAAATCTCATAAACCTAAGCTGTAGCAGGTTCAAAATTAAGTTTATTGTCTTAATTGCTAAATATTATATCAAATATAGAATTTAATAATAAATTGTGTTCAAAATAATCTAATAATCTTCTTGATATCTTGAGACTCATAACTTATTAATCAGTTAGTTTTCAATTGATAGTTGAATAGGTAAATCAAATGTAGATTATTTTGCAAAATGCTTTCGCCATCTGATTAATCTATAAGTTGAATAAGGAACCAGGGAATTTATGACATTTGAGCTGTCTTTCTGTGCCTTTTATATGAAATCCCATGTTTCATCAAAATCGATTAATTGACTTTTTATAATTTTTGATATTTTTCATTAATTTTTGAATCAATTCATCTCTTGTAACGAGTTTCTGCTTCAACTATTTGACTGTTTGTTTACTCTTTCAAAACTTCAGTTTCCATTCGTTTCTTTCATTTTTCATGAGTTAGAAACAGTTGTGTTCGTTGGCTTCTGTGATCAAAGTATTACATAATTTACAACATTTATGCTCACATTTGTTTGTATGACTCGAAAGTAAACTGAATTCGATGACTTCTTGACAGCCATCGAAATCAAAATCGCATTTTGTCTTCAATTCACCGATAAAAGCATTGATTTTAAAGTTACGATTGAAGCCAAAATTCTTGATAACAACCAAATTGTCGTTTTCTTTCGGCTCATTGGACCTCTCTCTTGAGCTGAAGACTTGTCGACAAGCGGGACACATCATGTGATTGCTATGAATCCAGTCATGAATGCATTGTTTACAGAAAGTGTGTCCACACTCACTGTTGACAGCATTATTGAAAATGTTAAGAAAAATACCACATTTGAGATGATTTTCTTCTTTTTGATTCAAATCCACGAATCGTTTTCTATCAAAGCCAGACATTCGTTTTACTCATAGATTAAACTTTGCTCAAGTAAAAATCATGACTCAATAATAAAATTTCAATCATGGTTATTTAAATATACCAAAGTTCTTGATCAAATCATCCCTTGAATACGGCTCAAACATTGATTTTTATCTCAAATCATATGATAACTTGGTGAACAAAATTTTCACTGAGAAATTGAAAGGCAATCATATTATAACCATACAAATTCATCAAGCTAAATTATCATTGAATTAGAATCAAATAAAATACACATTTCATGTAATGAATGAGCCTTACCTTTAACTGTTTCTCTAAAGAGTGGCTGAAATTGAAAATAATTGAAACATTGAATTATTGATTTAATAAATATTTAAAAATTTTAAATACATTTTAATTAAAGTTTTCGTGCAATAAGACCTTTCATTTGATTTTCATTGAAAAAATGACTGAAAGTACCAAGCTGGAAGAATGAGTTCAGAAATTGCCAAAATTTATAAGGAACAGAGTATGCTCATTACCGGCGCCAACCGTTTTTTGGGCAAAGTTTTGGTTGAGAAAGTGCTTCGAAATTGTGATGAATTGAAAAAAATTTATATTTTGATTCGATCTAAAAAAGGACAGGACGTGAAGACACGACTTAATGTACGCTAAGCGCTTAGATTTTCGAGCAGTTACTTAAATTGAAGCCCGACTCTGCACACAAAGTAGTGGCCGTTGAAGGGGACATAAGTATTCGGGGTTTGGGAATATCTGAGGACGACCTGCAACTACTCATCAGAGATGTTTCGATTGTCTTTCACTCCGCGGCCACCGTCAAATTCAATGAACCGCTCAAGACTGCCATCAACTATAATGTTTAAAGCACTCAAAGAGTCATTGAATTGTGTCGTAAATTACCAAAAATTTTTGTGTTTTCAAAAAATATTATTCAATTTTTTTATTCAAATAAGTATTGAATTAATGAAAGGCTTAAATACACGTATCGACTGCTAATTCAAACTGCAATTGACATGCAAATAACGAAACAGTATTCAAGATGGTAAGAGTATTCAAGATCAGAGGAAACATGAATATTAAACTTGCGATGAATGAAAACCAAGCTATAAAATATTTAGGCAAACTTAATTTTCAACAATTTGTAATTTTGAGTGAAAATAAGTCATTGATTTAATTTAGAAAAACTGTTGTTAAATTGAAAAAACCAATTTTTATTGGCTTTACAGTACTAGAATTTTCTAAATTTCTCATGTATGACAGACATTACAATTATTTTAAGAAAAAATATGAAAACAATATAAGTTTGGTATATTTTGACACTGATTCTTATTTATATGAGATAAGAACTGATCGATTAGTCGATGAATTGGGGACTGTTTTCAAAGATTTGATGGATTTCTCAAATTTTGATGAGAATAACAAATATTTTGACAAAACTAAAGCTAGAGTAATCGGATATTTGAAATCAAAATATGGTGATAAGTCTGTAAATGAATTTGTTGGACTCAAAGCTAAACTATACTCAATTATTTATGATGAGGCCTCTAACAAAACCACAGCCAAAGGCTTACAAAAAGCAATACTCAAGAAATTTGTCAACCATGAACACTATAAAAAAAAGTGATTAATGATAACAATGTGTTTGTGACAACCAAGAGAAGAATTCAGAGCAAAGAGCATCAGATTTCTACAGTAAAACAGACTAAATTGTCAAGAAAACAAATGTTAACAATATAGGAATACTTTAAACATAAATGTCTATTGAAGTGGATTATAAGAGTTGTTGATTATGAAAATAGTTTTAATACAGTTTTCTATTAGTTGTCTAAACATAGCATTGATTGTTGAGAAAACAAATGTTAACAATAGAGGAATACTTTAAACATTAAAGTCTCATGAAGTGGATTATAAGAGTTGTTGATTATGAAAATAGTTTTAATACAGTTTTCTATTAGTGGTCTTAACATAGCATTAATTGTTGAGAAAACAAATGTTAACAATAGAGGAATACTTTAAACATTAAAGTCTCATGAAGTGGATTATAAGAGTTGTTGATTATGAAAATAGTTTTAATACAGTTTTCTATTAGTGGTCTTAACATAGCATTAATTGTTGAGAAAACAAATGTTAACAATAGAGGAATACTT
>JAQFXL010001104.1:0-13935 GCA_034693445.1 Edwardzetes edwardsi | reverse complement strand
ATGTTTTCAATTTCTCCACTTTTTATCTTCTTTTTGATGAATTCTCAAAAATTTATATAAATATAAATTCAATTTTCATTTTCAATTCAATAAACTTCGAAAGTATTTTACTTTAAATTAGATATATTTCAATAAATAAGTTATAAATTTCAATAGTCTAGCTCATTTTTATTCACGCTCAAATTACGCGAATATGGATTCGAGTTTTGCATTGAGCTTATTGGAAGAACTTTTGCTTGAGTATACCCCTTTGTTGTTAGATCTTCAAGGTTAAATAAGATTCCCATTGAAATTCTGGAAAGGCTAATTTCACATTGATAAAATCTCATTGCTCCCCACAAACATATCTAATCTTAGCCAATTAGTTTGACTTTTATTGCTCATAGAACTGAAGTTTAGGGATAATTTCAGAGCAGCTTTGCTCTTGCTTTTGCTTTTTTTGAACCCCACTGTTATTTCGATAAATTATCTGCATCTTGGCAAATATTTGAAACAAGTTTAAAAATATTTGTTTGTAATTTGAGTTTTCTCTAAAAAAAATTGTGATAAAATTCAATTAATGTTGACTCAAATAATACAACGAATATATCAGTCATTTTATAAATAGATTTATTTAGAAGAAGAGTGAAGTGCAATGATGCCCAAGGGTGTAGAGTTCAAAATGTTTCCTAGTTAAAGAGTCATAATAGAATTTTCTCAACTAAATTCAAAAAAAGCATTATTTTGCCGAAAAATAACCTTTGACTTCAATCATTGCTATGAAAAATTTCTTGGTAGATTTCCACTGAGCCCAAATACCCTGAACATCCCTGAATGGAAGATAATACTAAAAGAAAGTTTTGTTGAGTGCATTAAAAATTTGTTTTACATATTATTAGTTAATAGTTAATGGATTCGACAATATTTCAAATATCCGTTGATTTTCATCAGACAATAAGAAATTTTTTTGTCGACATTTTGCTGAAAAATCCAACTGAAAACTCTTCTCCACCTCTTTTTGTACTTATTTTGCATATTTGTGTTTTTAACAAATTTTATTGAATAATCATTTTATTGATCGACAAATTTTGAGCGTATAATCAAAACCAACTGAAGACAAATTAAACGCTCAGAATAAGTGCTAAAGTGTTGTGCGAACATAAAAAAGACTTATTTGTTTAATAGACAGGAATAGATGAGAAGATGAAAAATCTTTCAAACAATTGTGACTTAAGTTTTATAGCATTGGAAACAAATAGCGAACAGAAGGAAAAAAATCTTAAAACAGTGTTTAATCTTATGGCAAAATAATCCGACAGAAAATACATTCCTTAGAAGAAAATACTTTTATAGATAATTTTATGATTGTTTTGAGAGAAATCTCACTCATTGTTTGCTTATCAAAAGAACTCTGTTTTCTGTTTGATGTGAACTAAAACTTATTGTTTAAATGCTTTTTCTCTGTTCTACTGTTGAGCAAAGAGTAGCGCAAAAAAGCAATAAAATGAGATCTTTTTATGAGTAAATAAGAGAGAGATAGACAGAGATGAGTTTGGACGACGAATAGACCGATGGATGCAATTTATTTTTTCTGCTCCTATCGGTGCTGTGCTCCTACTTAACAGTTTGGCTGCACTGGTAATCGTTTGAGTGCACTTTCCAACTAAACTCTTGCACACAAAATATTTTCATTCATTTTGTGTTTTTATTTTATTTTTCAGTATCTTTTGGTGTTTTTGAGCAAAAATTGCTTCGAAACGCATCTCTAAAAAATTTGATGCATTAGTCAAACGTCTGATTGTTTTTTATGTCAATTCAGCGAAAACCCGGAATATCTTCAGAATTTAAAACCATTTGATATTAACCTCAGGTAATGCTTACATTTGTAAAGCATCGCAAATATTGCTTATTATTATTGAAGAGAATTTTAAATGAGATCATATTTCGATCCCATCTTTTATTTCAAGATTATATTTGTCTCTATTTTTCTTCATTCTGTTTAAACGGAATTCCGGATATTTTCGTTCATTTTTTTCACATTTATACAGATTTTATACTCAAAATGTTTTGGATTCCGAAAAAAGCATAAATCGGGAGAAATAATAGCAAATTCTTGTAAAGGCATATTATAAATGAAAGAATGGTCTCAATCACTCAAAACAAATTAACATGATCAGTTAATTATTAGAAAGATTAAAAACAAAAAGAGGAGTCAAGCAATTCAAATAAAAGTGGTCTCTTGATAAATTGGTCTTGCTATGAACACTGGTGTTAGGAAATTTGTATACAACATGAGATTAAATTGATTATGCATGCACAACAAAGATAAATTTGAATAAACAAACAATAATAAATATTTAATGTAACAGGCTCATATTAAATTCAATCCAAAGTCAACAAAATGCAAATTATCTTGTATCTCAACAACTATCTAGTAAAATTTCTCATATAACACAGACAATAGAGACAGTATGAATGGCACAACTTAATGCCGCACCAACTCTGTGCAGATCAGGAGTGGTATGGAATGAGTTCATTATTTTAGGTTCTGTTTGGCTGCGATATTATGTCAATTAATGAAATGAAGTTAAGATAAATTTATTCTTTATCTCCAAATCTGTAGATATGGTATAAATAGAAAACACACAGAATGTTAATAATGTATCGAATCAATGGTTGAATACCTAAACAGTATTTTCATTCAATTTTTATGATATATCCATATTTGAGTCATCCATGCATTGCATTACTTTCCTATCAATCGACTAATTGTTTTGAATAATAAATTATTTTATTTTTGCTTTTCTGGCGAATAATCGCAAATCAGGCCATCGATCAGTTGGTCTATCCGTCTGTTAACACAATAATCTATAGAAAGAATTTTTCACAAAAACCAATGCTTTGTTTTTGTAGACAAACAGATTGTATGTAAGCCTTCGGATTGCTTTCCCAAAACTCAATGCTTGTGAAAATTAGGTGAAATCCTGAAAGTGGGAGTTTATAGGAGAGCTCAGTGCAAATTAATGCTGTGCGACCCCATTGTATCCGTCGGTTAACAGAAAAATAGATTTGTTTGCATTAGAATTTGATTTATACACAAAACCAGAAATGAATTCTTAGAGATCGAGAACTACACAGAAAAAACTTTTTGTATTTTCGGTGCGAGTCTTATGAGTTGGCCGTCAGTAGTCTTAGGAGTCCTTTCCACCAGAAATAACATTATTTAATCAGTTCTAATGCAATAGATTTGAGCCCAAAGAGAGGAGAGTGTGGAGTATATGTGGCCCACAAACACATCAAACAGTTATTGAACTCAAGTGTTTTGAGTCATTCCAACACTGAATATATTTGAGACCATATCTTCGGCTGAGATGATAATCCAATTTCTTTTATATTTTATAGCCGTTGCGGAATGTCTGCTATAAATAGTTATAAAGGACCAGAAAGAAAGAAAGAAAGAGAGAGAGAGAGAGAGAGAGAGAGAGAGAGAGAGAGAGAGAGAGAGAACACTTTCGATCATTTCTATCGATATTTTTGCAAAACTTGTCTGAAGAGATGTGACTGCAATTGTGAACAATTGTGAATTTAATCACTGCTCACATCCTTGGAAGTCATATCTTTTAGTTGAATACATTGTAAACTTTTTACTTCTTAAATTTCATACAATTGAGACTGGTCACTCTTATCAGAATTGCGCAGCATGTTGATTAAGATTTCCGTTCCAGCAAATGTTATGGACAGCTAAATTATCTTTTGAGGATAGATGAATCTGCTTGGACTTTTTATGTCAAGTAATTTTTGGTAGAGCAAGCAAATTGACAAGGAAAAGTTACCAAATAATTTGATCTCTTCTATTCATTCCTAATGGATGACCCAATATCTTTAAGTGATGTTTTAGTAAATTTATTCTTGCATATTTTCAGTATATCTTTTGGATGAGTCTTATTGAGACTTATTATTGGTCTAAAGAAGTTTTAGCGTAAACCCAATAGAATTGTATTTAAATTGAAAAGCATTCGTGAATTCATTTCATTATTGGATTAAATAATTTATTGTCAAAAATATAAATAAATGGTTTTAATTGGTATTCATTTATTCAAAGTTTCGTAACATTTGCTTAAATAATGTATTGAAAATAAAAAACAGTTTTAATTTTTCATTGAATTTATTCATAAAAGACACCAAAACTCTATTCTAATCTATGGCTATAAATAATTAAATATTTAAAAATGATTGCAATTGAATGCAGAATATTCACAACAGAATATTCCTAATGATTTCAGTGATAGGAAAGTCGGCCCCTTCGTGCCTCTCAGTGCTCAGAGAAATTATAATCATCTTTCGATTGGAGATCATTATAGTTAATGGATATCAGTGTTTGAACTGTATTTAAAGTTTCATAGATTGAAAAAGTTGTTCGTATTCTCACTAATATCTATATATCAACTCAAATGGTTGACAGTCTTCGGTGACACCGATACCACTGCTAACATGCATTTGCTTTTCCCGCATCGATATCATTACTCATCCCATCCCTCGCTTTTTCCTCCTTCACTCATATTAAATACGGAAAAAATTAAGGAAAAGCTGTTTAATGAAGAGTAAAATATTAGAAATTAAAAGGCCTTAACTCTAATAATAAGCGATTTGTCTCTCAATTCATTGTTGTGTAAAACAAGTGACAAATCTTTGAGGCAATCATTTCACAGCTGATGGAGTTTCTCACTCGATATGCACTTTGAGTGCAAAAAAACATTACTTTCCAAACACATAACAGTTGACTACTACTGGGACTGGAATTTACAAAACATTATGGAGAGACTCGACTCGTATTTTAAGAAAACTGTCGCAAATAGTTATGTTTGACTTCGAGGTCCGCTTTTATATAAATTCAAAGTCAAAAACAATCATTATTTGTGTGTCTATTAGAGCAGACAATCGATCGCAAAATCTTAGTCAGTGTTTATATGTTATGCAGTGGTATTGCATCGGCACTGATGGTAGTGCTGTCCCTCACGTTTCAATGACTAATCGTTATGTATAACAGAATAAGTTGAGAATAGTGTTCACTATTTAGTGTCCATATATCTCATACGCCATAATGACAACAAGAGATCAGAGAATCCCAATTGGCTTTCCTTATAAGCTCAGAGCACACACACACACAGTCATCCTTCCCATCTTTCTTGCTATCGGCTCTTCTCTTGCGTTTCTCAAGTTTTGTGTTTTTATATCGTCTGTTACTTAATCTCTGGCAGAAGAAGTGATTCTTCAAACGTCTGGGCGTTTGTGAGTCAAAAATTATTCGCAACAAAACTTGAGTTATGTTTTATTAGAGCGCCGGCACATCACTCCATATAATATCAAAATCCAAAGCCTTGTGAACACATTGTATTGAATGCGCCGAAGAATTGTCATATTTTGTTGTTATTCTGGTTTCAGAGACACTGTTGTATTCCAATGGAGTATTGCTGTGTCGGTACTGTTCAGCACCAGATGTAAAGATTCACAGAATAACTAAATTATGCGATATTTTATATCTCGGACCGTATTTATCAATAATAAAAAATCTTTTACTCGTTTTTCTATTTCCCATATCTTTATTTTAAATGTATTTTTGATTGCAATGAATATATCATTAATTGATAGATAAATGGTTTCGAATTGATTTTTGCATTTCACAAATCATAATAACAATTCATTTAGAGATTTTTGAACTTTTTGACTGTCATTTAGGAATGAAATTCAATTAATATTCAAACTCTAAACATTGAAAAAAAAATCTATGAGTTTTCAATTTAATGTGAGCAGGCTAAACTAATGGTGAATGTAAAGAGTTCAACAAAGGACTCTCTCTCTCTCTCTCTCTCTCTCTCTCTCTCTCTCTCTCTCTCTCTCTCTCTCTCTCTCTCTCCCTTTCTCCAAACTATACTTGCGATTATTGGAGAAATATTTGCTTTAATACAATTTCTCGATGTCTGTCGTAATTATTGGAATAATTTCAATAAATTTTCGTTTTTTCGAGTATACGATAGAATTGCAAAATTAATTTTGTTTGAGAGCAAGAAAAGTGTAATTCTCTTATCTATTCGAATATAATATAAACAAAATTGATTCAAACTTTGTCTTTATTGAGAATCGATACCAGGCAATAATGCGGACAATTTTTCTCTACTTTTTTTATTTGACTGAAATAAAAAATATTGATTTTCTTCTCATAAATGTATTTACGATATGTTTATTCGTTTGAATAGTTTCTCTCTTTGCTATGAAATGTAATATTGAAATTGGTTTGTGTCTTATCTCGAGTGCAAGAACTCTGTTATTAACTGTTTGTATAGCTAGTACAATAATTAATTCTCATTTGAATGGATATTTTGAATTTGAGAAATGCTTTTCTATTTTCATTTGAATTACAAATTTAGTAATAAATAAGATATTGATTATCAATAAGAAAGTCTGAAATTTCAAAATTGAAGTCTTATTTCAATTTAATGTATGAAACAAAACAAATGTAAATAATATTCTTTTCTATTGGATTATCAAAGGATCTCCAGAATTGATGGCATCGTTGAAAATCTAGAATTTGTTTTTACTTCGTTTGTATTCAATCTTTTCTTATTTTACATGAGTTGTGAATAATTTAAAATTCAAAAAATGATTTAATGTATGAAAAGTATTATTTCTGTATTTGTTTTGTATATGAAATTCAGTGTAAAAGTGAATGGAAAGGGATTTCCAGTTTATTTGAAGGGTGGTTTGCGTGCACTCAAACACATTACACAATTGATTCAAAAGTGCTTTAATCATTCAATTTGGTTAAGAGTTAACTGAATAAAGACCGACAAAAGTTTGCTTTTTTATCCACACATTTATATTTTACTATTTTTTGGGCAAAAATTCAATCAAAGGAAGAATTTTATGAATTCATTCTTTAATTTTCCTTTACATGGCTTTCATTAAATCCATTTGTCTTCTCGTTTGTAATCGAAATGCATTTCAAGTTTTCAAAGATTTTACTCTAATTTACTGATCAATTCATGTGAAATGTGTCGGAAAAATCTGTAAATTTTCAAAAATTTAGACTTTTGTCAGTTTTTTAAAAGAAAACTTTTGGAAATGTAAACATTGATTGCTTTGATTGAATCAAATTGACTTTTCACGGAAAAAAGACCTTTCATCGGGAGGACAGCCTTCTGGCGAATAAACAATATTTGATTCTATATTTTATGTTCAAAAACACGGCCATAAATATGAGTTTTATATCGAAAAGCAAATTATTAGTCGAGAAAAAGGGGAAGTGTTTTGACGATTAGATACATGAATGGGAAACGCTGTCAAAGACTGTTTGATCCGCTCTTTCAGTATTGGACCGGCAATTGAGGCAAAGCTATAGCCGTCGTTAAGGCAGACATTCATTTCCAGGTGAAAAGACTGTTAAATAAATTTCGGTGCCGTTCACTGATATTCATTTATTATGACCCCCTCCACACCCTGACTGGACAGTCATAATGGCTTTCGTAACCATTTATTACCGATTGACGTATTTCTAGTCTACCACAATATTAGGCGCGAGTTATGCCATACAAGAGCACAGCACTATGTATCACAAACAACAATGAGTTGCTTGTCCTGAATCACAAACTATTGGATATAAAAACTCATGGAATACACACTAGAAGAGGACTGACATACGGCCCATACTTTAGATAACATAATAGCCAAACAGCTATTAGTCAAAGATTAATAGTTTCAATCAAATTAATGCAGAGTTCAATAGAAAACGTGTTTTCATTCCTGAAGTTTCAAAAGAGTTTTTGAAAAATCATTTTCTAACGACTGTTATAATCAACTCTATTATAATGAATACAATTCACAAATTAATTGAAGAATTTGATGGCAAAACATAATTACTTTAAATAAGAGTATAGTTCGGGCCTAACACTATTCAATACAATATATTTGATTTCCCGCTGTTTTGAAATATTTTCGTAGATCTCGTTTCGCACTGTTGTCAGTGTCGGCACAGAATCACATAAAAGCTTTATAAACAAAGATTTAGTAGTGTTTGCAACGGAGAGAAAATTCACTTTTATCTCTATTATATGACTTATGATTACCAGTTTTTGGTTGTGGCCAACTCCTACTCCCAGTGCCCGAGTCTATACCTAAGCCCTACTGGAAAGCAATTGGTATTTGGTATGAGTTTTGCCAGAATTCACTTTCACTCTTCTCTTCATTTATTTGGAAAACCAAAACAAATATCAATTGAAAAATGAATTTTTACATCAATTCACTCTCTTTTTTGCGTCTGTTTTCTCAGCTATATATCAAAAACAGTGGTCAGAGAAATGACTTAAACATTGCTTGTCATCAATAATACGGACTGTTTTTAAAAGCCACCGAAAAAGTCTGCTTTAAGTTTAAATATTTCATAAAAAAATGTTTGTTTGTCTGTCTATTGAATAACATTATTCTTATTTACATCTCATATAAGATGATATGATGGGTGAGATTTCCATTCGATTAAATTCAATGTGAAAAATGTCATCTCTTATCCCACTTTTCAAATCCATTTTTCATTTTTTCTTTTTGTTGTAAATTTTATTTATTATGTTTTTTAAAGTTTTGTTTTGGTTTTTCGTCGCTTTTGATTACTGTCTAACGAATCGATTGGAAAGTAGTCCTAAGTTTTGATTGCCTTTCATATATGAAACTTAATGTTTGAAAATCAGATAAAACATTTGACTCGTAATTAATTAGACTTAAAATGTCTTATCTGTGAACTCATACCGAAAACGCGAAGCCAATTGTTTGCATACAGTTGTGATGGAAAGCCATAACGAAATACAATTGTATTAAACGACTGAATCAAACGATTGGAAACTCAAAACAACTGGAGTTATATTGTATTCATTTATTTTAATATTCGAGTCGCGAATATATTTATATGTTATTCCGTGTGCTGTTTGCAAAGCGAGGCACAGAATATTAGTTACTCAGTTAGGGACAGGTAGCGGAAAAAATATCAAATATGTTTCATTTATTCTGTTTTCCACTGAATATGTGTTTTTAGTTTAGACTATTAAATGACAACAAAATATTTTGAAACCAAATAAAGTTTATCAAAAGCACAGAATGACTATAAATATGTCACTAAATATGTAAATAATAATTAAATTAAATGACAGTTTAGCGTTGAAAGCAATTTGAATGAAAAATAATTAAGTTCACTGATTTATTCATCATGATGAATTTATCATTTAATCCAATTGAAGAGTGCATTTGATATAATAATATAGTCCTTTCTCTACATCTTCTACTCGAATAGACAATAATACTATTGTCTGACGAAATTGAATTCATATCGAAGTTTATCGCATCGAATGGTTTTTATGCCCAAAATTTGGTGAAATGAGAGCAAAAATTTTGAGTAAAGCTTTTGCTTTATATTTATTTTGGGTTTTTTCGGTCGCAAAACTAATTTCCGTTCCGCTCTTTATTATAATTCGTTTTCAGTACAAACTTTTACTTATGTGACTCGCATTTCTTATTTCTCTCTCTCTCTCTCTCTCTCTCTCTCTCTCTCTCTCTCTCTCTCTCTCTCTTTGACAGCAAAAAATAGTGCATTTGTTGTTCACAAAAAAATATAAAGAATATTCTGACAGTGAGTACTAGTATTCATGTTTTTACATAGTTGCGTTTCAAAACTCTGGGAGAGAAAACTTTTGATCTTTTATTTTTTGTATTCAAGAGATCGTGTTTTTTGATACCGAATGAAAATATGCAAAAAATGACTTTTGGTTTCCATTTTTATCAGAAATTTTATCAAAACTAATGCAGAATATCATTAACTGACTTTTTTGGGCTATCATTCGGATATCCATTTGAATGATTTGTTTGAAATTATTTCTAAGTAATCAAATTAAGATCAGAATCTATTTGAGCAAGGGCATGCTGCGTATTCAATGCATTTCCGTTAGAACTACTTGATCTTTTTATTTGCGTTCGTTGTTGCGAACTATTTCTCTGGTATTGTTCCAAGAGTTCAAAGAAGTGTCGGTTTATTATTATTTTTCATTCGATGGGAACTCTATTTGTAATGAAATTATTATTTTTATTTCTTCTCATAAACGAGTGGTTTGTGTGTAGAATAAGAAATATATTAATCCAAGTGTTAGACAAATAACACTTTATTCCGCTTATGTTCTCTCAATTTTTTGCTTCAGTAATGTTAGGAATTTTTATAATTATATCCATTGTCTCGACTACACTAAAGTAAAGCTCATTTTTATGGCAAATTTTTTCATTTCGTTGTATTAATGAGTGAAAATTGTGGTAATATTCCCACAATTAATGACTTGTTGAAAGACTATTAATCATTCGATGACAATATTTTTCAAATTTCACAACTTATGAATTGCATTAACTTGTAAAGAGTAAACTAGCTTAGATTATTCTGGAATCTAGATTATTCTTGAAAAAAAGTTCAAATTCTGTACCATTTTCAGTAGAATTTCATCATGATTCATTAAACTTTCATTATAAATATTTCATGAGACTTATCTTCAATGTTGAAAAATATTTTTCAACATTGAATTTGGAATCATTTCTCAACATTTTTTTTTTGCTTGAAATTCAAATTCTTGGGAGTTCTCGGTTGAAGTGATTCAGTGCAGATCCAAAATGATATTCAATATCTTTTTGGAAACTTTTGTTTGTTTTTTGCATTATTTTTGTCGACTGGTATTTGCGATCGCTTTCAAGAGATCAGACTTGAGTTCAAGCGTTTTGTACTCGACTTTAAGCAAATAGCAAACATTTGAAAGCAATATCTTGTGTTAAACATCACTCAAATCATTCGTCAATCGTTTAGTTAACACACATTTTATTCAATTTGTGCACAAATTTTGCAGACTTTGACTGAACTTCTAGTAAATCTAACAAATCTGTGAATTGGCTTTCAGTTAAAATAAGCTTGTTGAACAATTTTAAATGTATTTAATTCGTTCTTAAATTACTTGAGTAAATGTATTCTTGCTTTTAATAGCATAAATGAGCCATAAATTCAAAGCTATGGTTATTATCTCTTAAACTATATTCAATTATTTATCCACTAATTCAAGAGATAAATATTTTGTTAAAACTAATTAAGATTTACAACACTTTTAGTTCAGAAACAAACGAAGAGAAAAACATTAGAAATGTTTTTAGTTTATTCACTGAAAGTGAGTTTTGAATTGATTTAGAGGCGAACTATAAGTGAGTTCAGGTGTAACTGTAATCTACTGTTGTATTCGTGTTTCAGTTTGTCTCATAATATAGTGATGTCTAATGTATTTGCACTTATTTATGGGATGCGAATGCAGAGCACATCCACAGCAAAGCTCCGCCGCTATTACAACACTTCCGGCAACTATTATATGGAATCGGATGCTAACCATAAATGCAATGCACAATAGAATGGAGACTTAGGGCCAACACTCAGTCATCCGACCATTTAATCGCTTCAAAACAAATTATACGTATATTTCGAGAGAATATTTGAATATTTTTAATGAATTATTCAAATTTATTTTGGAGTCAATTTTTATTTAAAATTTTCCATAAAAAAACTTTTTATTGCAATAAATATTTATAAAGTTTTATGCGTTTTCTTCGGTAAAATAAGTTTGAAAATTTCAAAAATGGTTGCTTTGCTCAATAATTTTCAGTTGATTTTATTTTTATTATCAAAATAAGTGCAGAGAGAGAGAGAGAGAGAGAGAGAGAGAGAGAGAGAGAGAGAGATTTTGAACATAAAAATGCTCTTTTACATTTTGCCAAAATGCTTTCAAATTCTTCAGTTAATTGATACAATATTTTTCAACGAAAATGTTCTAGACTTTCATCGAGGAGTTTTTTGTTTTTAAGCTATGAATACATTCTTTGAAAAGCGGAAATCATAGTTATATTTCTGGCACAGCATAGGAATAGTTGGAGTATTAGTTTCCGAATCATTTGCTTTACGAGTGCTCTTAAAATAAAAGTCGAAAAGAGTTTTAAATTACTTCCAATACTTGTTGTTTGGTTTGAATTGAATTTTGTTTATTAAATGAGTCGTTGTTTTCAAACAATAATTTTGAACAAAATTCACTCAAATAATTTGAAATCTGGATAAAATTTGTTGAATTTTTTCCAAGTATGTAAAGATTGTCAAGATTACAATTCTCGTATGTGCAAGATGTGCTAACCTGGTGCAGATTTTGATTCCTGACTTTAGATAAATTGTTTTCCTAAAAGCTATATAAAAATCAAGTTTTGATTATTAAAATAAATTTGTTTGAGTTTAATAAAAAGATTATGTTTTGAAAAATGAAAACACCTTGCAATGTAAATGTACAAATTATAAAATCTCTTCATTTTGATATTTATCAGAAAAGAATAGTTGAAACAAAATATGTGAGACTTTGACGAATGTTTTAGATTTATTTTCTATCAAATTTTCAAAAGCTTTTTATTTCAAAAGAAGTTTATTTCAAAAATTCATATATTTCTGGGAAGAAATAAAGACTTTGTTGAGTTTTGATAGCATATTAATACAACTACGTATAAGACTCATACAAATAATAATGTACCGTATTACCGTTCATAAGGCGGCATGCCGGTATATACCGAGGAAAATATTTTGGTACAATTGAAAATATAATTTCTATTTAAAACTATTATTCTTTTATCAAATACATATAAAATCTGATAAATTTAAGTATAGAACTAAAAATCTTGAAAATTATCTGATTTATAATCATTATCTTCATCATCAGTTGTTTGTTCTCGACTTATAAATAATTATTTTGTTTTTCTGTATTAAATTTAACCTATGATTTTATTGATTTTTCCTCACTCGTAGTGGCATGGCGGTCTACCTCGAGGTATACAGGCACTGTCCTCAATTTCGACTTATGCCACTTTGTGTAAGGTAATACGGTATAAAATTCCTAGATATTTGCTTTTCGTGGGCTTCGGTTCATCAAATCACAAGTTTTGCACGAATTTTGTTATACTTTTCATTATTTTATGTATTATTTTCTCAAAAGAATAAACGATTGTAATCTTAAAACTTCTAGGATTACAATCAAATAAAATTCGAGAGAGAGAGAGAGAGAGAGAGAGAGAGAGAGAGAGAGAGAGAGAGAGAGAGAGAGAGAGAACAGAATAATTCTTTTTCTTGTTATATATTTTTTCATTTCATTTTCTTTTCAATTTATTTTATTTGTGAGTCAGTGTTGTATATCTTATATGTTATATATATATATATCGATAGAAATTATATTATTATATAAAATATATAGATTTAACAAAACTAATAATAAAAGTAAAAATATATGTAATCTGTTTCCGATTTTTGTCTGTTTATGTGTTTGTTATGCGACAAAAATTGTCGGATAATTGAAACGCTTTCGGTTATGATTACTCTTTGATAAGAAAATTTCAATTTTTCATTCAAATGGTTGAATATGGAAATCAATTTGGTTCGGGTAATGAAAATTCTTCAAAATCTTCTATGAATAGACATTTTGTGTGCATATTCTTGTGGTTGGTTTCCCTTTGATTGTGCAAAAGAGCGAGCCTTTCGTGTGCTTCGTGTGAGACACGCGACACAATATTATTATTTTTCTATGAAATGTATTATTCTGTGCACTGACTCAACACTCAATCAAATTGGCCGCACTGTTAACTCAGATAATGTTGGTGTCAGACCAAATGCCAGACCATTATATGCTAAATATGTTTGACAACAAAGTCTATGCGACAACTTTAGACAGTTATGAACTCACAAAACATTTGTAAACTAAGGCCACACATAAAATGCGATAAATTATATTTTTGATGACACTCTTAGTTCACAATTTTATTGATTCAAATGTATATCAATTGAATACAAATTTATTATATTTTGAAAATCAAAATTCATGC
>JAQFXL010001103.1:0-13936 GCA_034693445.1 Edwardzetes edwardsi | reverse complement strand
AATAATTAAAAGTTTATTTCTTTCAATATCTGAGTCTTTGCTATATTTTTATTCCAAATTTTCAAAATATTTTGATAGTTTGTTACATTTTTGCCCAAAACTCCAAATTTGATAAATTGGAAAATTATTTATTAGACCTATTCTTACAATTCATTGATCTCTAGCACAGAATTCCTGAAATATTTTTTAGATTATTAGTAAATTCTCTACAATTTGATTAATAGATGATTGAGAACTTTTCCTGGATAATTTGATACAGTAATACGATAGGAGTAATTAGTTTCGAGTTTCCGTGTAATCACTTTTAGTTTTTGATCGTTTATTAGACTTAAATTATAGACAGAGTTATATAAATAAGATATTAAATTTTATTTGGGATACTCTTATATATTACTTAATGTTATTCTGTGTTATCTTAAATTCTGAGTATTCCTCAATTGATATCATATATACTGTATATTCTGAAAGACGACATAAATAAATACATAATATTTCTGCTCGATTCACACTACAAACTACCAATTAAAGTTATGCATGTATTGATCCCTGCTTATCCGTCAAATGATCAAAAAGTAAGTGATTTTCAAACTCACTTTCATTCGGATAATTTATTATCCAATATTTAAAAGCTCATAAATCAGATGAAACCCCCTCTAGTGTCTCCAAAAAGAAAGCTTTTACAATGAATGTACCAAACTGTCTAGCAAGTCTTGCTTTTATTATCAACAAGATCAAAAAAGTCAATGATGGACTATCATTGACAAATGAATTGAAACTAATTTTTGAATTAACCTAGTGTTGCACTGAGTTTTATGAGTAAAATCTCTCCTGGTTAGACCTAGACAATTTATCGGTTTCGAAAAATGAAATGATATGAAAATTTGTAAAATTCTTCAATATTTTACATAAATTTGATTAATTTTAGTTTTGACTTTGAAAGATGACATTTTAAGAGACTGCGAGTCGACAAAATGCAATCCTTGAATATCACATTACAATTGCAATCAATATATTCGTTGCGTAAACATTAGGCCAACGAATACCAACTAATTTAGGCTAAAAGTAATTATCTATTCGTTTGATACTATTTCACACCATTTTACACCCCATTAACACATGATATGAGTCTAAAAAGTTAAATATCTTTTGATTTAGTATTGATTGCGTGACTGAAAATGACCTGTTTTGTTTTAAAATATAAACCAGCTTTATTCATGTATTACCTATCGATCATATTGGAGGGAAAATAGCCTCCCTCTTAATGAGAAGGGTATGACTCTCTGATGTTAAGTAAAATTGAGACAAAATTTCTGATATAAAATTGATTTTCGATTATCTTTTGATTAATTAATTTCATATAATTTGTGTTTAATTATAAGACATTTTAATATAATTTTAATGTAATTTTATGATGAATTGATTGCTTCCAAGAAATTCTTTATTGAACTTAAATTTATTTTTCTCATCAATTATGGTCTTAACTGTTATGAGGCCTAAAAAGTGCTGACGAGGGCTCAGGTTCTTCACCTTAAGTTCAAATAGTCAAACACTGGTTCTAAAAAAGCAATGTATGTTTAAAATTGGCTCAAAAGTTGATGAATTGCCTCACAGTTGATGAGTCACAGACTTTGACAAAACAGATGCAAACGTGAACTGAATTTATTAATTAGATTTCAGTTCTCTTGCAGTCAATAATAATTAGCTATTTATCAGAGACTGACTCACAATAAATATTTTTTGGTTTAATTAAACTTCAAATTGTGTTTAAAAAAAATCAATGTTTGCTTAAAATGCCCTTCAAATCTAGAATTAAGTAGTTTTGCAGTGTTTCGATCTAATTGCAAGATGAAAATCTTAAAACTACTGTATAATAAATAGGAAAATGAATTTTTAATAGAACTGATGAGTTCTAACAGATTTCCTGATATACATAGAATTGCAAATGAAATTACAAATGCATTTTTTTATCAAGATCTTTCGGATATTGCTCGCAACTAATGGTCTTATTAAATCTATATTATGTATAGGTGAAAGGGGAAAATTTAAAGAGTTTTCATTTCTTTCTTTTATCGGTTATTAAGCATTTTTTATACCTGATTTTCATAATCTTTACAGTCATTTATGAATCCTTTTGACACTTTCCAAAATAACTTCAACCTTTATCAACAGGTTGGCCGTTCCGGTCATAACTTTATTGTAATGTCATGTAATGGCAATCATTCGTATTTAATGTAAACAATAGAAGCATTGTATTTGTACGAAGGCCAACAATCACTTTATGAAATAATTACCTAAACGGTTGAAGTATTGTTGAAATCGCACTGATTTCGCTAAAGTTATTCTGGAAAGTGTCGAAGGCATTCTTTAATAATTGTAATATTTGTCTCACTTCTGAAAAGTGATATAGTTTTTCATTTGGTTTACTTTTGTATTAGTCCTATAATATTATCTTCGATTTAAAGTTTGCATAATTGTACTGAAAGTCTAAATGTATATAATATTTGAAAATATAAATTATTATTAAGTTGAACATCAAAAATGGTTATAACTTATAGGCATTAAAAGCTTTAATTTTAACTTTAATTATACGATACTAACGAGAACTGCATAAAAGGATCGAATCATTTGATGCAAAACTGGTGGAACTAAACTTGCAAACCAATGGTTATCTAAAAAAAGCTCAGATTTTTAGGCATTGAAAACCAGATCTTATGCCTATGGACTCAATAGACAAATAAATGCCATCTATTATATAATTATCGGTTATTTATTTTGAAACGACTGACAAAATGATTGTCTATTAGTTATTCAACGCTTGAAATAAATGAAACATTCAATTAAAAAAATGTTAATTTGATTAACGCATTCATTTTTACTGAAATTAAAATTATAGTATTTTTATTTCCTAATTAGAAAAATGATGAAGTATCAATATCAATTTCCAGTTTGATTTTTAAATGATCTCGCTAATATGCGGTTTTTATCAAGATCAAATTAATGCAGATGAGAAAAATATTTTTCAGTTAATGAGTTAATGAGTTCTTTGAGATAGTTTTGAGTAAAATTTTTGAGAACAATCATCTCTTTCGGGGATTCCATTGAAGACTTGGAGGAGATATTCAATTCTAATCTTTGTATCGAAAAAATGACAAAGAATTGGGTGTGAAATACCATCTTGATATAATTTTCACCAAATGTGTAAAATATCAGTTAAATCAATGATTTGAAATAATTCCCAAATGAATGCAATTAGAGACAAATCGCTTGCAGTTAAGATGAGTGACAATTTTGATGATTGAATTTGATCTGAATTGATGACAATCGACACTAATTTTCTCATCCGATTATCTTTCGGTCAATTAGTTGAACAGAAAATTCTAGAAAATGATTCGCGAATTAGTTTTATTAGTCCAACATTTGTGAGGTTAAGTCGATTTCACAAGTAATTCATTGGACATTCAAAGTTAAATTGAAAATCTGCTGAAAACACTTTTTGAGTATATATTGAACTTGAAATAGGGACTGAAGTAAGGGTTGACTTGAAAACTTGAATTTAATGCTTATTCTGGAGTAATTGAGTTCTTAAATTCATTGGTTTTGATCAGATAATGTCGGACTAGAAGGCAATACTGGAATTACCAACACTTATAAAAGAAATGTTATTTAACTTAAATTTGAATGGTTTGAGGCAATCATCAAAAGACAAGAATTATAATAACACACGACTTAATTGATTGAATTTATCCAAACTTTTATTAATTCATTTTTATTAAAATATTTATCATTTCTCAGATTTTCAGATATTGTTTTGTATTAAATTAAACTTTCATTAAATTTTCATTAATGTTTTGCAAATATTTTTATAAATTGTGCTGGATCAAATTTACCAAAACTATCAAGTTTTCAACTAACTGTGCTCTTACAGAAGTCTTGGTTATAAACTAGTTTATAGTTCTTATCATAACTCGAAGATTAAAATAAGTTTATTGAATGATAAATGAGTTGAAGTTTTGACAAAAATAGTGAAATTACATTTGCGTTGATTGTGATGAACCAGATTTGCAGAATATCAAAATCAACAAGTTCAACGATACTCCAACAGTCATTCACATATGTGGTGCGACCCAACCACTCGTTGGTCTAACAGGTGCTCTGTTCTCCTCATTGCAGACGTAGTTTCCAAAGGTTGTGCTGTAAGTGAACTGCGCCTCATTATAACCATTCAATCCTTTGCTTTCACAAAATTCTGAGCCGTCTTCTTGACGATTGTCTGGTTCTGCACCCATTGCTGGGGCCGAATGCGGACAGTATTGCTGCAAACGCTTCTTCTTCTTCTGGTAATACTCGTATACATTGCAAGCAATCAATGCTAAGACCATAAGAGAGGCCACAATCGGCAGCACAATAAATAACACGGGATATAACCATCCGTTCCAACCTATAATATATAAATTAGAAATGACTACTTATTCTGCTCATTTCAAAGGTTAACCGCTATTGTCAGAGTCATCTGAATGGATAGAATATCTAGGCGTTAGATGACTATACCCCTGTGCCATCACAGCATAAGATATCTTCAGATTGAGTCAAAAAAATCAGAAGAGATCTCACTTTTTATACGACAAAATTCTTTGTCAGAGCAAAACATAAGTGGTTTACGATTTGAATGTCAGAATAGATTTGCAACGAATTCGTCGAAACAAATGCATTAATCAATAAATTAATGTTTTTTTAGTCAAAGCGTTTCATTGGTAACAGAGTTTCACAACATTTTCTTTAATGCAATTCTAGACAAATAACTTATCAAATATCGGGCATAAATTGAATAGCAATGAAAATGCATAATAATAGTCGATTATTTATTCAATGTTTCAGACAATATTATAGAACATATTATATATCCAGCTCAAAAATATTCCTCGTGTTGACTATTTGCATACTTTCTATGACAAAAATAAAATAATTATTGTCACTGTATATGCTTTATTCAAGATCAATATTGAAGATTTAATCAGGGATATGTAAAATGGTTAATTATTCAGCAAAAAATCTTAGACGCCGTCTAAAGTATGTAAACTTAACGGATATGGAAACATGAAAGAGCTTTTTGAGTTTTGACCCTGTTGAATTCAGTTTAAATGCAGTTAATTCCACTTAATCACCGAAAATGGTTACTAAAGAAGGGAGGTTTACATTAAAGTTTTTCAAATCCTATGGAGTATTTTGGCCAGAGATGTGGAAGGGGATCTGCCCCGAACCCCCTTGAGCCAAAAATTTTTCATTCTTTCCTGGAAACATAAATCTGAGAAAGAGGTAATAAAATTTAATATTCATAATTAAAAGAACTAGAATCAAATTTGTAAAAGAGTGAAAGAAGAAAGAAAGTAGAAGAAAATTGTTATTTCATTAAACTAATTTAAAATACAGTCTGACCTCTCATTAAGAGCCCACTCAATAAGAGAATTTCTCATTAAGAGACAGATTTTGGAGCCACAGAGAGCCCTTAGCAAAATTATTCACAGCAAAATAAACCTCTCTTCAAGAGAAATTCTCAATAAGAGACAAATATCTCGGTCACCGAACGTTCTCTTATCTGAAGGTCAGACTGTATAAGAAAATAAGCTTGGATAAGCCTAAATAATAAAAAAAATCGACCGCTACATTTTAGCCATTTTTACCAAAATTTCCGAAATTGGGTTCTAAACCGGTTTAAACTAAACTAAATGTTAATTCAGCGCTAATTGACGTTAATATATATAATATATTGGATTTGAAGCGATTGAGCCGATAATTAGCCAATTTTCACTGGTTTTAAATTCAAAAGATTTTACCTCCCCCCCCCCCTGAGATCAAAAATTGCCGTTCCTTAGACTTGACCACTACCTGGAGCGGCTGAGCTTCCGCATCACTTATTTTGACTAGATCCCTGGCCTCTACCTGGTCATCCCTGAATAGCACACATTTATTATAATTGTAATGAATTGAAGATAAATTGAGTCATTTGTGAGATTAGTTTTGTTGTCAGAACTAAATTGTGAATAAAAAAAAGTCGCGAAACTAATGGATGACATCATATATGTTATTATAATTTATTAGACCAAACAGTTATTGAATGCAAAATATTGAATGAATAATAAAATGAGCAAGATGGCTTTAAAAATTAATAACTGCATAATTTTGGAATCAACTTTTGAAAGCGCGTCAAACTTTTCTCACTTTCACTTAAGTAATAAATGTAAACATAAATCAAAGTTTAGATTGAATTTCGAGAATAAATGAAAAAAGTGTTTATTTAACAAACATTGCAATCATTAATAGATTTGAAGATATTATAAATAGAACTAAAAATACAATAAATTCAAGAATTTGTTGAAAATTTCAATACTTTTGATTACAAGACTTTACTCTAATTTATTTTAATTTAATTTAATTATAAAATAGTTTTGAATTAAATCTGTCTTTAATTGGAATAATAGTTCGGATAAAACAATAGAAAATTCTGATGTCTTCAGACGGGAAGTCCAGCCTTTTCTCTGCAAACTCTCATCAATGCTCTTAACATGAATTGTCTTCGAGACAGTTCTCTGACGTGCTGTCCATAAAACAATCGTTTAATTACACAAAATTCGAGCAAAAATTAATGCAAACCTTTAAAAATATTTCTAAATCTATGACTCCTTTACGTAAAGCTTCACTCAAGTAATAGATCGCGTCTACGATCGCATTCTCCTCAGCGAATGAATTCAGGAGTTGCTTATAGAGAGGTTGTGTCGGACCAAACACCTCATCGATGTCTACAGTCTTTTCTGTGTCATCACATTTACTGATAATTTCTGACAACTGAGCGTTTTTGGCCTCCAATTGTTGTTTACATTCATTTATTTCGATCATTTCGTCGTCCATTCGTCGGATAATATCCTCTAATCTCTGTTTCCCTTTATTTAAGTCCTGACCTAAAATTGATTTTTAGAAATCAATTGTTAAACAAAATGATTCAAATAATTACTGGTTTTCTTCAAGACATCCATTTCTGCCTGAAATTGAGACACTTTTTCTTTGATTCTTTGTTTGATTTTGTCTTCAATAGCACTGATCAGTGAAACCCTAATGTGTTCCTCAGTTATAGTTCCCGTTCCGCCAGGACTTAGTTCTTGTGGTGTCTGAGTTGTGGGCGGCTGTGTATAACTCGCACCAAAATTTTGTGGATATGACGGATAGGCACTATTTGTAGAGATTGGCGGATATGGTTGTCCTGTGCTATTGGCAGGTGTGTATGCAGTACCAGAATAGGGATACTGAGAGGGATATTGAGTCGGGTATGGCGTTGAGGTGGCGCCCATCGAAGAGTTAGTTATTCGCGGCATTGGCTGATAACCTGTTTTGGATATTATGTCAAAGGTTTCGGTCATTGTTTTGATAATCGAAGAAAAGGACAAAAAGTTGTTATAAAAGTAAATAAAAGTTTCGGTTAAATAATAGACAAAATCAAAACTGTTTGGAAACAACTATTCAGACAATGGCTTACAGTTTGGATTCTGATAGACAACAGGAATTCCTATTTGACATTAAAGTCAGAATAAGATCACAGGAAATGAAGACAAAGATTAAAATCAAAGTTATTAGAGATTTGTTTGAAATATTTGATGAAACGAATGATTACCTGAACTACTGAAAGGAGTGGTGACTGAAGGGCCAGAAAGCGATGCGTCTGCAGTCGGAGCGACATTCGTAGTATTTTTTGGTTTGGAATAGACGGGAGGGGTTTCGCCAAAAACACAAATCATGACCTGAATAACGCCTAAGAGGTCAGAAGTGTTTGCCTTCCAATCGCTCAGATATGGCAGATATATGCGGCCCGAATTGTCCACATGTTTGGACACTTTGATCGTCATATCTTTCGTTGGCCTCACGTAACAGATGGGGGCGTTATAAGGATGAGAATCGGTGATCCATATGGCCACTGGGATGTTATATACAGCTCCTCTATAGGGCACTGGTATTGTTCCCGTCAAACAAATTAAGTCCTTTTGATTGCCGTCGGGAAACACATATTTGTCTACTATTGGATTCAGATTCTTGTAATTAGTTATCGCAGACATTATGTCTCGTTTACTCTGATCCTGATATCGATACTAAACAAATCAAATTATTAATGTCTTCGAAGAATCAATTTATTCGACAATTTTTGACAATTCAATTGTAAACAAACCTTTGCTGTCGACAAAAGTCTGGAGACATCTGATTGTGGCATCATTTCGACGGAATTTAAAATTATCTTATTATTTGGATAATTGCTTATTAAGTCTTCAAACGATTAACTAATGAATCAAATGATAATTGAATTAAATTTCATCGCATTGTGTAATACAAACAATACATTAATTTCCCTTTTTGTCTGACAAAACCCTAGATAATGGGTTGAACTGATGTCACCTAAAACAGCTGGATCATTCACCTTTATCAGTTGAATTTGATTCCTAAAGTGTGACACACCAAATCAAATTGAAGTCGATTCAACTAGACAAATTTTTAACTGTTGAACGCTAGATTAATTTCTTAACTCTGAATTAAAGTCAAGATATTGTATTTGTATGAAATAAAAGATATTTTGTTTGATAAATGAAACGAAATTTATGAATGAATTGTAAGTTATTTATAAATGTTTTTGAATAATAAATCTTATGATTTGATAAATAAATTATATGAATGAGAAATATAAACGAAAATTGATTTCATAAATTAGTTTTATATTAAAGTATTTAAAGTTTTTGCTCATAAAAGACAAATATCGGAAAAAGTTGTGACCAAATTGAAGAGAGAAATCCCTAAAAAAGGTGTGTTTTTCACCGAAGATTTGTCGTAATTTCTTTTGCTTATCAGTTATCGGAGAGAAGTCTCGCGAAACAATCGGATCGACTGTTGAACTGATTTCTATTAAACCGATTTTACTTCAAATCCATTTCACAATAATCGAGAAGAAAGCGATTCATTGTTTTCGTTGATTCAGAGTTTTTGTCACAATTTTCTAAAGCAATGGTTGATTACAGCAAATGGAAGTCAATTGAGGTATTTCTTCTTCGGTGTAGTCTTATCAACAAATATGCTATTGTTTTGTCCTTCAGATCAGTGACGACGAGGATGACACCCATCCGAACATCGATACGGCGTCTCTGTTCCGATGGCGACATCAGGCAAGGGTTGAGCGCATGGATGAACTCAAGAAGAGTAAGGATGAAGTGATCGCCAAAAGGATACAAACAGAGAAACAAATGAAGGAATTGTCACAAAAAGCGACTCAAAGCGAAGAAGACTCACTCAAAGAGAAACTCAAGGAATTGGAGTTAGAAAAGAAGGATTTGGAAGACAAGGAAATGGATATCGAGAAACAGGAGCGCACAATGCCCTGGAATGTCGACACCATCTCCAAAGAGGGTTGGAGTAAGACTATTATCAATAAACCGAAGCCCAAACTCGATAGAAGTCAACTGAGTGAACAAGAATTGGAAAAATTATACAAAGAGTTCATCGCTAAGAATGAAAAGAAGATCAAACACTTCGGCCTTTTAGCCAAAGCTGAGGATTGCAAGCAATACCTTATGGCTAACCACGAGTTGGGTCTGTACTCTATCACTGATTCTTTCAATTTATTAATAATTTTGAGTTTTGTTTAGTCTGTGAGGAAACGGCTAACTATTTGGCGCTCTGGTGTCTAAACCTGGAAATTGAAGAAAAACACGACTTAATGTCTTTTGTGGCCAAACAGGTGGTGTCAATGCAATACATTCTGGAACTGTCCAAACAGTTGGATGTCGACCCTCGAGGCTGTGTCTCTGCCTTTTTCACTAAAATAGAAAAAGCAGACAAAGAATACAGAGAAGCCTTTGAAGACGAGTTGAAAGCCTTTAAGGAAAGAATCCGTGAAAGGGCTCGCATTAGACTCGAACAGGCTATGAAGGAAGTCGAAGAGGAAGAACGTCAGAACCGCATAGGGCCGGGAGGTCTCGACCCCGAAGAGGTGTTCAACTCATTGCCAGAAACTCTTCAAAAGTGCTTCGAATCGCGTGATATTCCTCTTCTCCAAAAGGCTATCTCAGAGTTGGACGAAACAGAGGCCAGATATCATATGAAGAGGTGCGTCGACTCTGGCCTTTGGGTACCGGACGCTAAGGACGCAGAAAAACCGTTAGAAAATGAAAGCAATGATGAAATCTATGAGATCCCAAAAACTGACGACAAATAAATCGATTGAATAGACTCTTGTAATATATTTATAGTTTTGGATCACTTTTAACCAAATTCTACTCCTATTTACAAATTGTATTAATTGTCCGAAAAATTGATTTTATCTTTTGTTTGTTTATTGTTTTCTATGGATGTCTTCAATTAAATGCTTCCAAAACTTCATTTTATAATACTTTGAACTGACGTTTGATTATGTTTTCATAAAATTCTTCGAATTCAGAGATTATTTATCTTTTTTCCATTATTTTCAGCTAATTTTCAAAAATGGTTTGACTTTCGATCAATATTTTCCGCCAATTTTTTGCCAATTATTTTAAAGTCATTTTGAATAAAATTTATGTTTTAATTCAAATTCTTTCCTTTCGTTCAAAATATTTAGTTATAATTTTGGTTACTTTTATTATGAATTTTGAGTGAAGTGAGGGGTAACCAAAACAGCTTTGTTTGAAATACACAAAGTAGCATAACATAGGCATAGATAGAACTTGGTCATTCAAATATAAAGCGGAAGATGATTTGCAGTTTTAATTTTTAAGTAAGCGAAGAATATTCTGTCCGACACTGACATAAAGTAAGTATTAGTTCATTTCAAGTCATTCCTCCAAAAAGTCAAATCGATTTTTCAAAACTATTGGAATTTGTTTTCAAAAATGTATTTTTATTTTTTGTTTTCAATACTTTCGGTAAGTTTTCTAAGTTTTTGACATTAATTTTATAATAATTCAAATATCGATAAAATAGATCTTAATTTCAATCAACGAATCGAAAGCAAATGTCGACAATAATAATGATAATAATAATAATGACATAAAACAACCCAATTATCGATTAATCAATGATTTATTGTTCGGTTCCAGTAATCAAAATCCGAGACAAGAATTGCATTCTTTCAGACCATTTCTTACTCGATATGATAATAATCCTCGACTTAATACAGTTGATAGCAATTATCACAATTCAATTGCCGACAGCTCTAATTTTGGAACGAAAAGAGTTATCCCAATCGGAGGCTTTCCCTCCAACAATATGTGGAGTAATGGTTTTGGCCAAAGCGGGGTTGGATTTAACGGCGCTCTCAGTAATCCTTATAATCAGTTTCATTCGATTCATTCAAATCCAATGCTCAATCATCTTATGCCTCAAACTTTCAATTTTATGAACTCATTGAGAGCCGGCCTGAAAACAGGTATACCTTCTTATGGTCTCGGATACGGTATAATAAATGATGGTTTCTTTCCTACAAACAATGGATTTCCTTTCAATATGCCATTCAGAAGCAGTTTTTCAGATGAGAATAGCGAAGAAAAGCTCTCATTTCCTGAATCGAGTCATTCAACGCAGAAAATAAGTTAAAGAAAACTTTGGTGTCTTTTATATAGATTTGGACAAACATTTTATAATTAATTATTTATTCAGATTCTTATGATTCTTATGATAAATGTATTTAATTTTTAATTAAATTTTCGTCATTTTAATGAGTGTTTCATTCATATAAAATCAAATCTCGTGCCAATTGGTTGAATGTAAATTCAATTATCAATCAGAGTTTCGACATTTCAAGACAATTTTCTTATCTTATTCGGCAATTGAATTACCTTACACAAATTGAATTATTCATTATTCTGTGAGATTATTCTAACGATTGACGACAGAAATAAATGTATTGAACATCTATTAGTAAAAAAGCGCTTTTAATTCGTTGAAATAAAGTTGTTTTCTCTTATTCTGAGTCGAAGTAAAGTACAAATAATTTGATCTGAAAGTTGAAAGATTGTCAGTTAATCCAAGAATGACAGACAGAGCTAACAATACGTGGATTGAAGATCGGTTACAAACGGTGTGGCGCTCAGAGTTTATCGAATGCAGACATCAAAGGGCTAACAATAGTATCGCTCCTCAACTCTGTTTGGAACCGAATAAAATGTTTTGTTGTTATAATAACGCACTTCTCGATGAAGACGACTACTGTTGTTCTTTCGATGAACTTTTGCTGGAACACCGGTCAGCATAATAGTTGTCAATTATGATCAAGTAGTTAAAACATTAGCTTTTTTGTTGCAGAGGTTTCTTCAATTTCATTCATTTGTGTGTTTGGATTAACCTAATAATGATTGTAATGATAGTCTTCGCCTCAGTATATCTCGTTATTCACTCGCAACACATCATTGAAGAAGACAACAGTGACAACGAAGATATGATCCAAAGTATTAGACAGAGCCAAGATAAGAAGAAGAATCTTGTTGATTCTCTCAAAGAAATGCTATCAAATATGTAATAGTCACGACTTTTCTATTAAATATCGAACTGAAGTTTGCATTTTTCTCATTTAATATATTTTTGCTGAGTTTCGGTCAAATCTTAAGACCCAAACAAATATTGAGATCAAATATAAATAATTTTTATATACAAATAAATATTTACCGAACTATTGATCGAAATTTCATTTCGAATATCTATTTAATTCAAAGGAGGTTTTGAATCGTGTTCTGCAAAATATTTGCTCAAAAAAATCTGAGTCACAGACAGTTTGACTTATATTTCCAAAATTTTTCGCCAATAATATAGAAATGAAACAAAATCTGAGATTAGGTTTATTTGAATTCAAAACTACTTCGAAAATGTTTTCATAAGAAAAACTTTAATTTAAAATTCAATTTACAGAAAAGATTATATTTCGAGCAAATCTTTGCGACTCTCAGATCTGTTTTCACAGATTTCTGATTGAATTTAATATTTAATTTCACAACAGTTTTGATCCATAAGTTTACTGAATATTCAATATATTGTTATCACAGAAATGTGTCATTCATTTGCATTATTTATTTACTTTAACCTTCCGGGTGTACAATGAAAAACTCACGCTTTGTGTATTGTGGCAAATTAATAAGCACTGCAGAAAAGGTTTCAAAACACTCTCTAATGCTATATGCAATGCAATTAACTATGCGCAGACGTTCTAAATATTTTATGTGCAAAGGCTTCAACCATTGCTGCTAAGCAGACGTTATTTTGAAAAACACTCAAAAGCTTTTGTGAATTATGGCTAATCATGAATTTAATTATAATTAGTTATCTGATCTCAATAATTCTTGGTTTGATTTGTTGCTAAAGTTATATTTGAGGCATCGTTAAAATATTTATTGAGTAACTTCTACAGTAAAATTTTAACTGAGTTTCAAAGGGCTGTTGGACCATTTTTCTTCCACAGTACGTACAGAAGGTTAAATAATGTAGACTCAAAAGTCTCAGTTATGTCCATAACTTCTTAACTGCAAGAATATATTTTTTAATTCAATCAGATCTGGTCATGGTCACCTATGAGGTAAAAATCTTGTTGACTTGTTTGAAAGTTTCACGTTTTTGTTATCAGATGCACTTCCCTTCTTTGAATCAATAGTTGGAAACTCATGGTTTGGGACATACGCTGTAAAAGAGGCCAAACGCTAAAATATGAGGCATTTTCAGTGAACTAAAGATAAATGATTTGCTATAATATAACGAAATGAAATTTTGATGAAATATTGCCTTTGAGTTCCTTAACCAACAGTTTTTGATAAGAGAATAGCAATGCCTTCCATCCATGCCTTTCATCCATGCCTTCCATCTCTGTTGAGTTGTTATATATTATGTGAAAATATTAATAACTATAGCTATCGAGACATTGCTATTGTCGGAGTCGGACGTGATATCCATT
>JAQFXL010001102.1:0-13944 GCA_034693445.1 Edwardzetes edwardsi | reverse complement strand
CTATTCTGATCAATACCCTAATGACATATATGGACAACAGATGGCGTTAAAGTTGACATCAATTGAATTTAAGACACGTTTGGCTATCATTTCGTCATTCAATTCAAAACAATAACAAATTATTTGACTTAAATCGGATTCACTGCCATTAAAGCCAACACAAGAACTATGTTTACTAATCAGTTGACTGCAGTTGTGATGAGTGCGGGAAAGGGGTCCCGAATATGCGAACTGACCTCTAATTCGCCCAAATGTTTGGTTCCGGTGGCCAACAAACCCATCATTTATTATCCATTGGAAGCACTAATTAGAGCTGATTTTAATGGTTTGAATCAATCATTGGTCAGATTTCTGTCATTTGTTTCTAAGTTTCTTTTCATTTTGTCTCAAACAGAGGTAATAATAATTGTTTCGGACATCGAAGAAGAGGTCATAAAACAGGCCTTAAATGAGTTGAAACTCGATATACGTATTGATTTGGTTTCGATACCATATAATCGTGACTTTGGAACCGCTGACAGTCTTCGTCTAATCAAAGACAAAGTCAAGGTATAAATCAATTTAGTCTTGGTTAGACTCTAATGATTTGTTCCAAAGAATGATATTTTGGTCATCAGTTGTGACACAATCACAGACTTCCCTCTGAAACGTCTGATTGATAGTTATCGGGTCCATAGTCCGACTCTTTTGGCACTGATTTCATCCATTCCTTATAATAATGAGAACACTATTCCCGGCAGAAAAGGCCGCGAAAAGCCCGGTATGTGTTGACACTCGTATCCATTATTTGGTTAATCTTTCGGATCAAATATTTGTATAATTATTCAGAAAAGGATTTGATTGGAATTGATTCCAAAAATGGCGATCGACTCGTGTTTCTCAGCTCTGAAGTGGATTTCGATGAAAGCGTTCCGTTCAGTGTCTCAATGCTTAAGAAGTAATCATTTTCTGAAAAAAAAACACAAAACTTAAACAATTGTATTGAATAGATGTCCAAACTTTCGGATCCAAAACAACCTCTTAGACGCTCACATCTATATCCTCAAGAAATGGAGCCTAAAGTACATCGAAGATAATAAGTAAACTCTTTTCACTTTGAAATGTATTTCAATTAATGGGTTACACCTTTGATAGCAAAATATCTTCACTTAAGGGCGAGTTTTTCCCATCACTCGTCAGAAAACAATTTAGGAAACAAACAAAAGCTGTAGTAAACAAGGCTTCAGTACACCCCTCGTCTATTATCTCGATGTCAGCCCTCCCTCATCGACAGATCTTCGATTTCATTGAAACGAGTGAAATAGAGTCGGGTCTCCTTAGTCTCGATCCCGATTTCGAAGAATCCAATACTGAATCACTCAAACATCAAATGGCAAACAGTTATCCCGAAAGTAGAATCAAATGCTTTGCATATCGTTTAGATGAGGGGTATTGCGTTCGGGCCAACACTCTGTCCGGTTATTGCGAAGCGAATCGGATTCTTCTGCGACAAAATTCTTCGGATAAAAAGCCGCCCAAAAGAGAGAACTCTTCAACAGATCCAACGAATCAAAGAACTAAATCACATGTCGACGGAATCATTGGAAACGTTAAGTCGATTGGAGAGAAGTGTTCGATCAAACGATCTATAATTGGCAACAACTGTATGATTGCAGACAAAGTTAAGCTCATGAATACCATTGTTATGGACAATGTTGTCATCGAAGAGGGATCTAATATCCAGGGAAGTATTGTCTGTCATAACGCTCACATCGGAAGTAATGTTGAAATCAAAGACTGTATTATCGCGTCCTCACAGAACGTACACTCATTAGGTCTGTCCCTAAATCTTATTTTATATTTGTATTCAATTTTGATTCCATTTTTAGGCAAATTTACGAATGAAGTGTTTATGGATATCCAACAGATGATGGAGTTATAGGTATTCAATGTTTTCTTATCATTAGAAGAAAATTTTCCAATAAATCATTTTTGAGACAAATTATAAGTTTATTCGGTTTTCGATTATTTTTTTAACTGAAAATAACTTTTTGTGAATATTTTTACTAAAAATTGATTTCTTGGCAATAATTTTGAGATAATTTATTTGTTCGCTAATAAGAAATGAATCGAATTTATTGTCCTTTTTGTCTGATTTCCACTTTATTTCGATTTTCATCCGTTGTATTCACTGTTTGTTCCGACTTATTGTCTATCGATTGAGTCACTTCCATATCGATGGCCACTCTTTCGTTGTTAGGCTTTTCCTCGCTTTTTGGTCCAACGCTTGTTTTTTGTTTCTGGTCCTCAGATCCAGTGCTTATAGGGACAGTCGACTTCGGCTCTTCCTTTTTGGTCAATAACTTGACTACAATTCGATGGTTGCGTTCACTCCATCGCTTGTATTTGACGTATAGAGTGATCTGAGATGCAATCAACAGCACTGTAAACACAATTGCGTAGAAAACGGTCGGAACTATCAAAAGGATTCGGAACACCGTATGAATCAAACCTTCGGATAACATGAAGTCAATTAATGCCATATAAAGGATGTAATAAAGAAATAAAAAGCCAAAAGAATAGCAAATAATTTGCGGTAAAATGTCTTCTTTCCTCTTAATGAATGTGCAGAAGCTGAGGGGCACAGTTGTAACCAATAGGCCAGTGAAGGTTCCTTTGCACAGGGCGCACTTCGTGTTTCTTGTCTGCATTATGTGACTCGAAATACATGAAAAGTGAACCCATTGGAGAACTCCCTGACACTGACAGACTTTAATGAGAGGCTCATCGGTAGACTGTGAACAGAAACGACACGACACAGAATCTTGCAGGGGTATACTATCAAAGTCTTTGTCGTTGATCTGTGTTTCGCTCATTTTGTATACTTTTAGAGCAAATTTAGAAATGGATTAGAATTTTGAATAAATGTTGTTTTTTAGTTTGTTTGGTGTTTCGCGTTCTCTAAGCCATTATTGAATTGCAGTATAGAATTGCAGTTCAGTTATACAATAATAAATTTGAAGCGCGAATCATATTTTGACTGGATTATATTTGTGGAAAATCAGACTCGAGTTTTAAATTGATTACAACTCAACTTTTGAGAGGTAATCAACAATAAACTCAATTAGAGTTATATCCTTTCAAAATAATCTCAATTGTGTTAAATATGTTTGCATTCAATTATATTGTTCTCAAAGATGTTCTCAATTTCTTACCAAACATTTGGCTCATAACCAAAGTCTATTTTACATCAACTGTTGTCAAATTTTAGTTCAAATATTTTCTCAATTTATTTATTGACTCATAAATTAGAAAAAACTTGTTTTACAAAATTCAAGACTAAAATAAACACAATTACTTGATATTTAAAAAATTCTTCATTCAATTGAAAGCCAATTAATGGTTTAAAATGAGTAATCAACTTTTGCTTGTTTTGTAACTTTTTTCCAAGAAAATAAAAAAGTTAATCTTCGAAATCGATTCGCAGTTCAATGACTGTGAGATGAGTTACCATTAATAGGTTGAATGACTAGAAAATGACCGAACATACAGATTATGGGTTATATATTGTCATTATATGATTAGATCCGACAAATCTATCGGAAATATCTGTATAATCAACAACTCATGCGATCCAAACATTATTGACGAACTCATTAATCAGTGTTTCATTTGATTGTTATATTCTATAAGACATTAGCCGTCAAATGAATATTAAATCGATGGCAGAAAGTGATTGAAAATATCGTTACGTAAGTTAATAAAAGATTTGTTGTCATTCTACATGTTGTATATTAAAGTTAACATGCCAGTCTCATCGCCAAACGGCATTCTCAATGAGAAATAAGTCGACTGAGACTTTTCGGAAATAAATTCCAATAAAAAGTAATATCTAAATATAAATCTCATGTTTTTCTCATAACATGTTTTGTGTCACTTTCTCTGCAAGTCCTACAAAATCAAGAATTGGTTTATTTTGAAAATATTTTGCAAAATATTCTATTTCTCAACATTTGTCTCTCTTATGTCTATTTTGATAATAAAATTAAGTTTTCATAATATTCTGTCAAAAATTTAACAGGAATTTGGACTCTAATTTGAAAATTTTAGTATTGAATATCAAAATTCCATCGAAGAAAAAAGTGATAAATTATGTCTGAAATGTGCAAACTTTGCAAATTTAATTCAAAACAAACAATTTGCTGAATAATAAAGTTTATAAAGACCTACAGGTGTTGTGAGAGAAGTACTAATTAGTGGTTTTGCACATTCTTCGAGTGGGTTTCCATTATGTTTTCCGGTATAGGAGTTATGAATAGTTAATACAACAGTCTATTACCACAAAGAACTGGTTCTAATGACTCGACAATATAACAGAATTAATCGATTCATTTCAGTTAAATGATTCACTTCTGCATTAAGTCAATAAAGTAGTTATAAATTAGTTTCCATTTATATATGTTTTATGTGTCACTAAAACATATAACTAAAACATTTGCTTTTTATGATTGTTTGAGAAAACAGTAGTCATTTGTAAAGCAAACGAATTGCAGTTCTAATCGTAAAAACAGTTAAATGAATCAAAAATAAAACTTTCAGATAAAAGAAAACACAAACAAAAAAGTGAATGCAATTTATAAAAACAGAGATTAATTCGAAGTGAAGACAATTAATAACAGAATTAGAACAAACAAATGTGCCTGGTCAATATTCGACATCAATAATCGGGTCATAAATATAAATTCATAAACAAATTAATGGATTCAACATTTCTTATGATTTATTCATTTGATTTCAAACTTAGAATACAGGAAACAAATCAACGAAAAAAAAAATTAAGAAATTTTCATTCAATTCAAGGACTGTCCCATAGTTTTGGTGATTTGAATTGAAATATAAATCTTTTGTTTCAATGAAACAAGACTTTGACTTCAATTACAATATTTAAAAATTGTTTGGAGCTCGGAATGAGTCGATCTCGACTTGAATTATCAAATTAATTGCATTTCATATTTTGCCAAATTGTAAACAAAATAATGTTCTCATAGTTTGAAAGAAACTTTAAATTGAAATTAAATTAAGATTTTTGGGCGTATTTTCAATTGAAAACATATTCTCATTTATTATCCATAAGTTTGATAACTTTGAGTTATATTAGCTATCATTAGGTCATTGTTTTCAATGAATCCCCGAAATGTTTGAATGCAAATAAAAAAATTAATGGTTTTGTGAAAAAAATTGACAATAATTGTGAGTTTAAGTTCATTCAAACCCATAATCATTATACAAATGGTTAAATACTTTGACAAAATGATGGCATATATTATGTTTACAATAGTTTCAAACAGTTTATGAATTCAAACAATAAATTTTATTAATAGACTAAACAGGAATTTCTAAGACATAAAAGTTGTGTTGCGGTCAACACCCAAATAATGAACTCAACATTTGTACAGAATTTCGAGTCAAACAAAGAATTCAAATCTAAAACAATTTGATTTTAAACCGAAAACAGGCGATAATATAACCGACTATTTCCTCTATTACTGATTCGAAACAACACATCCGACCGTCTTCTGGCTGATCGGCATTGTCTGCATTCTGTTGCACTGAACGTTCAGGAATGGCATCATTTTCTGGATTATCCAATCTATCCATAAGTCTATACAATTCTAACTGTTCTGCGATCCGATAAAGAGTTACACTGAAGTCTCCGTTGTTTTTCCGTACTTTTGAATCCAATTCCCGAATATTGTCCTCAATTAGACCGCAGACTTCTTCTATGTCTGCAATTGTTTCCTTCAATATATTAATTTTTGCTTTTCTTCTGTCGATTTCTTTGAGTAAATTCTTTTTCAAGTCATCCGATCGTAAGTTAAGAGTTCTTCGAATTTTTGTTTCTTCGTTTTCGATGACATAAACATCGAAATCATTTTCATAACGCAAGTCATTGATGTAAAGAATTGCTTTAAACACTTGTCGACACTCCGGACAGTAGTTATGCTCTTCAGACCAACGCATCAGACATTTGAAACAGAAATTGTGTCGACACCAGTCTGTAAGACATCTTCGGGTGATTATACTAAAACATATGGAGCACTTCCGATCCTTTTCGAAAGTGACAACCAGTTGTGCCATAGTCTTAGCCATGACTTTGATTTTTTTTTGCAATTCTTTTGTCTGAACTGTTTTTAAACTGATATTTAATGCAAATCTAATCAATGATTTGAGAAATTTCTGCAATTCGTTGCTTTGATATTTGAAACAATTGTTTTTAAAGAGTTTGACATTCATTTCATAGTTGAAGTCGCGCTGAGTTGTTAAAATTAATTGATCCATCACATTCAACTGTTGACTCATTTAATTTTTGTACTTTAGTTCAATGATTTTTATATTTTCATTATTTACTTTGTTTAAGAAATCAAATGATTTAATAAATTTTAATTTATAAACTTATATTCCGGAGAATATTCTGTGCTTTGAGTTCAAAAGTTTATAACAAAGGCTTGACTTCAAAGTCGAGATCAAAGTGTGGCTCAAAAGTGTGTTTCCATTGAATTAAAAAAAATTATAAAAAATGAAAAATAATACAAATATGACATTAATTATGACATTTAGAACAGGAATTTAAGACTGACATCAAAATAGATGCAACTGTTTGTCACAACAGTCAATACACCCACAGATATGCCATCAGTAGTTCCTCTCATATAAATGAATTAAATGTGAGTCAACGGCCCAACCATTGTCTCATTACAGAAATTGGAGACGAGTTTCTGTAAATGGCTTTAAATGGTTTAATCAACTTTTCAATTAGTTTCGAGACTTTTCTCACAAAAGAAAAATAGATTTCTTTGAGATAAAATTTTTGCTAAAATTAGTGAATCTTCAGATGAAACTCGATATTCGATAATAATTAGCTGTTAGAGTCTTTGCTAGAGCATTGGATAGCGTCCAGCTCATATAAGAACAGGTTTGGGCACACCATTGGCGTTCATTGAATTCAAGGTGAGATACACAGGCTGTCAGTGATTGCAAGTGAAGTCAAGTGACCCAAATTGCATTAATATTCAATGCACAGTCAACTCGGTGTGCATTGCATAGGTCTATGTATGCGTTAGGGGCTGTGCTGTTGGTGTTGTGTGCGATAGAGAGCCTCTCATAGCCAACACATTGGTGTAGACGAGTGAACAGAACAGAAACTACTCTCCGATAAGAGGGACAGAGAGAGCAGACTCTCTAATCATATCATAGAAATAATTGTTTTCAAAAAGTGTTTAATAATCGTCTGTTTGTTTTGTTTTGACTTTAAATCCAAGACATAAAACATCGCATTATTTGAATGAAAATCTGATCAAAACTAATGAATAAATTGATTGTCAATTAGTTATCATTTAATGAATTGATGTGTTGATAGTGAGTGCTATTGTATTTTGGTCGCCACCCAAACCCAAGACCACTGCTATTATACCTGAGCTCTACCTTAAACTCGACTGAACTCTCATTCAGATCATTATCACAACAAAACTCATTATTTATTTATATAAATGTTTTTTGTTTTCATTAAATATTCAAATCAATTATCAAAAGTATTATTTCGGGCGAAGAATATTAATCGACAAAAAACTGGTCGAAACTCAAATCGTTATTCATTTCTTCTATTGTCTTATCTTCCGATTGGTTGAGACAAACAGCAAATGAGTCACCGATAATGTGATCACCCATTGGATCAATATTTAAGAAGAGATTGCGTTAGAATACAGATAAACATTGGCTCCAAACTAACAGACAGTTCATTGACTCTCATCTGATCGCTGAAGACATAACTGAAGAGAGAGATAATAAAGCCTTTCGCTATCTTATCGTAAATAATAAAATATTGGATCAAATCATTTGATAATAAACCAAAACATTTATTTATTTATCTGACGATTGACTGAATCTGAAGATCAACTGTTCTTAAGAATTAGACAATCGATTTGTTTATTTAATAAATTGTTGTTTTGATTAATTGCACGGTTATTGTGGACACAAATATGCCTAACATTAGGGGAAGATTTAATGAACTGATTGGCCGACAATTGAGTCAATTCTCAAATTGCAATAACAATCCAAAACGTAATTCCCTTTTGGATCCAAAAGACCTGAAAACAACTAATGGTTCCTTCATTAACAGATATCTTAATGGGTAAGTCTTTTGTCCAACATTTGATCTGATCTCTTGTCACATAGGTTTGAATTATAGTTCTTATAATTGGATTAATTTATTGCCAATTGAATTGCATTTTATATAATGTTATTTAATATTCATTGAAATGTCTATCGATTTGAAGTGAAACCCATTTCTTATTCACTGATAATAACAATGAAGTCATTAAATCAAAAGTGAAACTAAAAAGTCTGAGTTTTAAATTCTAAGTAAAATGCATTTAAAAAGCGTACGAATAACCCGTTTTCTCCTTTTTAAACAGTCAGTCATCACTTGAAAGTGCAATCAATTCGTATAATCACTGAATGGTTTGCCATTCGGTCCACCGATCAGAACATAAAAACTAAATAGAAATTCAAGTCTTGTCTTAATTTTTTTTTTCTTTTGACGATTGGTTTCTCCGACCGATAACTCAATAATTTGCATATATTTATTGAGTTTTGGTTTGATGTGGAATCAAATAAGGACTTAAACTCAATCCAAAAACTGTTGCGTAACTCTTAAGCCATAAAATTATTTGTTGAGTTCATTTCGACACTTAATTCCTTTGAAAATAAGTATTATTTTTTGCAATAATATGATTATTCCGATGAATGTATTATTGAAATGATTGCATTTCCAGCACTTCATCACTCAGTCATTATCTGAAAAAACAGTTAATCAGAAAAATGAATAATTTTTTTGTTGTAGAAAAAAGTCGACACAAATTCATAAATAAAATAATGAAATATTTCTTTGAAAATAGTGTTTCAGTTATACTCTGTTTGCTATAAAACCGATGATTTGAATGTCAGGTTAAAAAAGTCTATAAAAAATTAATTTCAAACCAAATAATACTCTTCTGTTTGCATATCATATCATAAATTATACGCGAAATTCAATTAAATCACTGAATCGTTGAATTTTATTTCAATTTAAAAAATGTATTAATTTTTATGTCATTTATTTTCGATGTAATAGAAAACTGAATAAAAATCACCCGGATATTCTTTGCGGCAAAACTTGCTATGATTTGCCCGTCAAAGAGATCAATAAGCTATCGAACAAAGTGGTGTCGGCCTCCACGGGCCCAGGCGAAGGTCTAGCTCAGGTTAATCGCCGCACAAAACCATTCGATTTGGCCGACGCTGACGTTGACTTCATCGACGAGGACTACAATGAGTCTAATAATAGTCTACCGTTCCTTAAAAATGAAAAAATTAGTGAAATAATCAGTAAAAGCAATGAAAATAACGACAAAAACACAAATAATAATAATATTGAGAGAAATGATGAGAATTGGGAACAAAACCAATCGATAATTAGTTCAGAGAACGAGAACTTACATAAGAGCGCAACACTTGCTTTGGGGGAAGAGATCGCAGGCATCAGTAGTTGGGACTCCGCCACAGACAATGCCTATGGGATTGCGACCACACTTTACGAGTGCCATCCCAGCACTAAAGAAAAAGCCGGTCTGTTATCCATCAAATAAATGTTATAAATGTATTTATTTGTGTTAATGTGTTTCTCAAACCGTAGTCTTTAGCCTTAATTTTGTTATTTATTGCCTTAATTTCGGATTTCAGTACTTATTTAGTGATTTAAACTTATTATTATTATTACATCAAAACTAAACATTGAATTATATTTTATTAATACTCTGTCTATAATTCAGGCGAACCGATCGCTGACTCTTTTGGTATATGTGTTCGTGAGAACAGTGCGATCCTGGTGTTGGCCGATGGCGTCAATTGGGGCGAAAAGTCTTGTTTGGCGGCTCGTTGTGCTGTTCACGGATGTATCGATTACTTAAATAAAGCCCTCTATTCGGAGGGATCGCGAATTGAGAACACAATGGTTTGTCTCCACAAACATTGCACACAATTATCGATTGTTTGTCTTAACTATTCTTCCGGTTTGTGTTTGCTTAGGACATATTCGTAGCACTGCTTCGGTCTTTCAATGCCGCACATAATCTAATTCTTCAGGAAAATGGATTACTAACCACTCTATGCGCCGGTACTTCATATTTACTTTTTACACATTTGTCAAACAACATGTGAACTCATTTATATAATGATTGAATGGTCTGTCCTTTTAGCGGTTGTCTGTCAACTCAAAAACTCAGATCGATTTATTGTGTGCACCTGTAATGTCGGCGACTCCTTCGCCTATGTTTACAATGAAAAATATGGCGTTCGAGAGATAACTCAGGGTTTGTCTCATTTCTGTTTATTTACTTATTGTCTGATTGAGTGATGGCTTTAATCGATTGAACCAAATGTAGGCTCTCATGACATCTACTCCATGAGAGACATGAGGGATGCTTTGGGCGCTTTGGGACCTGTCGATGGCACTAACCCTGAGCTCAACAATTTAACGGTTGCCATGACTATTGTTGATAAGGGAGACATTGTATTTCTGACCAGTGATGGTATTACCGATAACTTTGATCCCGTCGTCGGGAAGTTCGCGATTCCAAAGAAAGAAAAGCCATATTTGTCTAAATCTAAGGGGGCGTCCACTGAGAGCTCTAACGAAGGTCAGTCCCATTCCTATCAATCATTTATAATTGTTAACAAAGAAAAACCTGTCGGACGACTCTTCCACTCATCACTCAATGTTTGGTTGAATCCCACTTATATCTAATCGTTATGTCTGTCCATAAGGAGTGCGTAAAAGTCGTCTGAAGCGGTCAAACAGCAATCCTGATCGCGAGACAGCACATCGTCCCGCACCCATTCCTGACCTACCGATAGTTGCAGCGCATCAAAGACATGAATTAACTTTACTTCGAATGGAAGACTTGATTATGAATGGCGTCAATGAGAACGACAAACGTTGCACTTCTGCCAAAAGACTCTGTCAACTAATGACTGAGTTCTCGATGAAACTGACGACCGCTAAAAGACGAATATTAGAGGACCCAGACTTATATGACAACGAAGACCTTTCATTCGGACAATACGAACAAAGACAAAGGCGGCGTCGAGTGGGCGACAAATTAGCAATGGTACCTGGCAAATTGGATCATGCATCAATTGTGGCCTACAAAGTGGTTTTCTATGGCTCCTATAATAACCAGGTGTTCGATCACAACTCCAAGGGTGAGGACCGATACAATTTGCGAGCGAAGGCAACTCTGGCCCGATTCGAGTCTCAGGAGGACTGCAGTGATTTGAGTGAATCCACAATTTAATCGCTCGATTCGTAGAGAATTCATTAGTTTTGGTGTTTCCGTCAAATTTCGTTTGAAATTCGTATTTTCATCAATGGTTTGAAACGGACTCTCCTTTAAAACACAAGTCTTTTGAGAGTTGAGAATTGATTCACGTTTTGCGAGCCTTTAATTATTATAATTTTTTATATATTGTGAACGAAAGCACAGTTATCTGCCCCGAAATCCTTCACATTTTGGCATTTAATTCAAATTAATAGTAAAAATGCGTTATATTTCCACATTTAAACTCAAATAACCTTTCATTAAAATTAACTCAAAGTTATCCAAAAGTATATTTGTATCGCTTTTTGCAAATCAAATGATTTTGTTTCAAAGCAATCATTGCTATAATTCCAATGTTTGGAGGACTCTATTACTCAATAGGAGCCCTCCCTTTATAATTGAATGCCTGCTTTAATAAGTTTTGAATGGTTTTTGATTTTCTAATTCGTTTTATTGTTTAAAAAATGTTTAAGGAATTAGTTTCACACGAATTATATTTCTGTTTTACTTTATTTATACTTAAGTTTGAATTTTTTTGTTCAGATTTTTCACAGTTTTTTAGTTTCTATTTATTTATTGAAAAGACATTTCTCTTTCATCTCGTTTTTCCTTAATATGCTCTCACTTTCAATCAAAATCTTTATATAAGATTTTATTTACTCTAAAAGTTTCTGTAAATATTCTGCCCAAAAGTCATTTTGGACAGAATATTATGCTGTGTCACGAAATGCTAAATTGAAGCCTTTATAATAGGCTATGAATCATAGCAGATGTCCATTGGTTTTCTTCGACATTAACCTATTTTCCCATTGAATTAGTTGTGAATAAATGATATTCTCATTGAAGTTGAAAAATACATTCCATTTCGAATGTGATTCATATGAATAGCATCCACTTAAATGTCTTACCCGAAGGCCGAACCCATAGTGAAGGCCTTAGTAATTGATTGTCTTCTTGAACACAAGTATTGTTTGAATTCATTAATTCTTGAGTCATCTTTTAGTCAAAGATTGAGGAAACAGATTGAATATACTGTTCGTGTGAAAGGACTTAAAGGAAAGGAAAACATTTATATTCTAAACATTCATTGCTTTTGTCACACAATTAAAGTAATCTTTTGCTTAAATCTAAACAAATTGACGATAGTTTTCGTTACAATCATATGATTTGATTGATCTGAAAAATACATGAAATAGTTTTTTGGTTTTCATTGAAACATATATTTAATGAGCGCTTCATTTGTCTAATTGAGTGCATTATTTGTATTTCATGATAAGCTTCGGGCGAACCGATAGTTTTGTAACCCTTTTTAGGCTAATATTTAAAGAGATGCCAATTAGTTATGAAAACAATGTTTTGTTTTGAACCAAATTAAACCAGTGATTACTGAAACTATTTTTGAGGCCAAACAGAGAGAGAGAGAGATAATATCTGATCCGAGGACAAAGTTATGCATTTCGCAAACCAATTAGTGAATAATTCAAATGAATATTTAATCCAAGGGTTAACCCGAAGGATGTTTCGGTCAGTTGTTAATTAGCCTATTGTTGTCTATCAATGGTTGAAGAGTTTAGGAAAATATGTTTTCGAAATAAAGCTTAAAATGAATGTAATTTTGAAATAAGACACAAATATGAGAGAAATTGTGATATAATTAGGTTTTGATTTAATCGAAGTTTGCTTTTGATTTTGTCGGCAGTTATTCTCAACACAAAAAAATTGAATCAAATTTTAACAAAACAAAAATTAATGAAAATTAATGATCTTTCAAATGCCAAATAATACCAATTAAAAGCTGCCATTTTTGGACTAATTATTATATTAACGATTAATTTAGTTGTGAATTGATTTTCGCATTTGACTTAATGTTTATGTAAACTATTTGTGTTAAAGCCTAACATCTTTTTCTATGTTTTGCTCAAATTATTCAGTTTTTAGTATTTTTCACTCTTTTTATTGCTTTTCACAAAAATAAGTATTTAATTGCAAAACAGTGAAAAAAATATCCAAATCTTTTCATTCAATCAAAATTTTCAGACTTCTAGTCATTAAGTGCTTAACTTTTAATCACTTTTTTCGAAATAATGACAAAACAAATATTTATTTGATTTCATTATAAAATCTATGCTTTGAAATGCATTTTCTCAAAAGCCTTTTGTATTATTATTTTATGTAAGAATCAAATAAAATGAGCAAAATTTGCGATAAATGTTGTATCAAATATATCCATCGATTGTCATATTCTGATACCAGTCACGAAAAACCCAATAGTTTGTCGGCAAAGAGATAATGGAACGGATTCAGAGACCACTGCACTTCCAGTAATGCATCACAAATTGGAAACTATCAAGCTAAATCCATTCGAAACTGTGTGTGAAACTGGAGAAAAGGTAACCTGAAAGAGATTTTAATTCATTAAACAATCGGCAGAACTGATCCAAGAGTTGCAGTCATTTCACAATCTTTGAGAAGATTAATACATACCTTAAGAGACGGTCGAAACCATTTGTCGAACAGTCAGTTGAGTCCAAATTCCGTCGGATTTCACCTG
>JAQFXL010001101.1:0-13945 GCA_034693445.1 Edwardzetes edwardsi | reverse complement strand
TCACTTAAATGAAAAATTGATTTCTCTGAACCTGATACTTGCCTTGGCAGTATTTATTGCTTAATAATTGGAGCAAAGAATCGCCAAATAATTAATCAATTTTTGTATTAATAAAAAAGCAAAATCAGTGTTTATGACGAAGAAAATTCATGGATCCAATAAAAATTTGAAATAGATTTTCAATGTCTTAATCATTGATTATTTCAATGAATATATATTTTAATATTTGATTTTATTATTCATTTTATGAAATTGATGGTAAATTTTTGGACAATTGATTTAGTTTTGGATTACCTTGGTTGTCTATTGAATTTGATTGCTAAAAATTGTTGATTATTCATGACTAATGAGTAGAATTGTAAACGACCTTGTTTACTCTTCATTTGCGTTTTATCATCATAATTGTTATAAAATTGTTGTCCAGTCAGTCTGTCACTGGGTTATTAGGCTCTTGGTTAATTTGATTTGATCTAATTTAATTAGCTTAATTATGCTAATAGTAATTGATTAAACATTCAAATTTTATAATTCTTGTGAAAAGACTCCTAACCCTAACCAAGAATATGTATAAAAAAAACAGGAATAAAATCTCAATAATTCCCAGAATTGATAGCTTTTTAACCTTAAAGTAAATGAGAACTTTTTAAGTTTGAAAACAACTTTTCAGTCAATTAAACCTTCGTTTTATGAAAAAAAAGTCATTTAATTGGGAAATGTATTTATAATATATGTATAAATGTATCACAAATTGTGTGTAAGTTTATTAACTGCTTTTAAGGTCATATAAATACTTCCAAGCATTTCATAGAAAGCAAGAAAAGAAATGAAAACGTTTTTGTGAATCCAAGAGTGATTGTAAGGGTGCGCCCGTTCTCCTGCTCCCATTGATTAGCAGTCAATAACGATGTCCTGCTCCCAATTCATCGTTAAATGTTATCAAATGATAAACTAATTTATTGGAAGCAATAATTTTCTCCGAAATTATAAAATGAAGTGAATTTTATTTGGTTTTCTTCGAAGCCATCCCTAAAAGCTATTTTTAATAAATTTTCTACAAATCAGACGTTTTCTCTCTCTCTCTCTAATCTAGTTTTAATGCGATCTCTCTCTCTCTCTCTCTCTCTCTCTCTCTCTCTCTCTCTCTCTCTCTCTCTCTCTCTCTCTCTCATCAGTTTTAATGTTTCTGTTTTTAGGTCTGTTTTGATTGTCAATAATTTCCATTCATATAATTATTAATATTTTGCGATATTATTAACAATCGTTACAATCATTTCAAAACAAAATTCCAGAGAAAAACCGGTCATTATATCAAAATGTGAGCATATTTTTACAAATTTCTTTAAATAAGAATTTTTCGAATTTATCTTGGAAATATGACTTACTAGTAATAAGTTAAAAGTCAATATCTTATGAGCAAGCTTGTTGTAAACAACACTCTAATTTGATTTAAACCACTGGAAATGAATTGTGTTGCAACTCAAATAGAAATTTATTAGTAAAACAAGCATGTTGCTTTAAAACGATCAAAACCAAATTTAGTTTAATTTAAATAACTCCTAAAACCACTTCATTTCTTATTTTTTTAGGTATTTAAGGGTATATTTGGAAAAATATTATTACTTATTTTGGAGTATAATATAGTGTAGTATTTCATTAAAAGATAAATCGCTGACATTAGGATTGACTTTAAAGCCGCTCCTAAACTATGTTTTGTCTAAAGTTGTTTGAAATCAACAAAAATTACTTTTTTAGGGCAAAGAAATGTTTTTAAATGAATTGAAATTAGTTTCAAATTACTCATGAATTTCACAAATAAAACATTCACTCAATTCTATTGCAAATAATTACGGAACTGAATCACTTATCTTGTCTTGCACAGAATATTGTCAGATAATTTCCTTCAATGAAATCACCTTGCATCAATTTACAAGATAATATCTTTAATGACACTTATTTTGATATTATTATTGATTAATCATGGTATTTTAGATAGCAATGAATATTTATTGATGTGAGCAATGAAATTTTGATTCGCAGATAATTTGTTTTCTCATTAGAGATCCGATAAAACATTTGATAGGAACTCATAAAAATCAATTGAGTATATATTTGGGTCAATCCGATTAGAAACGGACTAAAAGTTTGTTGAAAGTCAAACAAAAATTTCGAAAATGAAGGTTAAAATCTATATTTTGGTAAAATTGGAGTTTAAAAGTGCCAATCAATTAATGAAAACACATTTAGCTTTTATTAACTAAACTTAATTCGATTGCATTTAATACTGAAAGGAATAAATTTCTGGATTTCTTTTAAACGGAATCTCAAAATTTATTACATAATTAAACCTAAAGACTGAATAAAATCGCAAATATTTTCTGATTTTATGAAACTATTGGTTGAAATCATCGCAAACATACTTAAAGTCAAATGAAATGCTTCCGCAAAAGTTTTTGTCTGCATTTCGAGTCATTTTTCGCTTAACCTTTTATTTTCGATCAATTTTTTCCTAAGACTTGGGAATAATTTTCTCATAGATTTTCAAATTAATATCATTTGAACTTTGAATGAGAAGAGAAGTGCGAAAGACTTGTAAGAGAAGAGACAATTCAGACAATTCTAATTGACTTAGAGTTGGATTCAGGGGTGAATTGAGGGGTGAATTGAGAGGTGCAATGAATTTCTTCAATCATTCGAATCAAATACAAGACAACTAAAAAATTTAAAGAAAATGTTGAGAAAAAACTTGTAGTTAAGAGAAACCTGAATCGAAGCCCAATCTTATGAGAGAAACAACTCTTTTGATGGCAAAGCCTTTAAATTAAATTCTATTCTTTTCTTGTGTTTAATTGATTTCATCGTTTGTTCATTTTGTAGGAGAAGTGGTTATGGCATGAATACCAACCCATTCAATACACTAACTATTCTATTGATCGCTTCAATTCACCCGAACATTATTTAAAAGTCAAAATCATTTAATCACAACATGTTTTTTGGTCAACATTTTGCGTCTGAGTCTGAGTTTGTAAAAACTTTGTCGTTATTACAGGAAATGATAGATAACTGAAACAATTTGTCGCCAATTATTCTCAAATTTTAGTTACCATTAAATGTTAATTTCTATTCACCACTAAATTGATTCAAACACTCAATTTTGAGTCGGAATGTCATTAAATGTAGTTTATCTGCAAATCAGACACTTTTGTCACACGAGTTATGCAGAATTCTTATCAAAATTAACTGACTTTTTTAACAAGCAATAAAAAGAATAGTATTGACCCAAACGCTAAAATTTAATGAATTTTGAATTTATAAGAAGAGCTTCAGACCAGCCTGATCAATATTCTTGTCTCTGCTGTAAACATGCAGGTTGTTTCATTTTATTCAAGGAATTAAAATACATTTTATGGCTTTTCTCAATATTTTGAGAAACAGATGTTATTAATAATTTTAATCAAAGCGTAATCTTTTATTATCAGAAAAAAGATGAATTCAATGTTAATATTGGGAGTCTTATAGGAGTAAGGAAGTTATTTGAAACGCTTTGCTTCAAATCGAGTTATGACATCAAATTTCAATCAAATATAAATCAAGTAATAAAATTGTTTTATTTAGGCTTTACCTAAGATTTTCCAAGTTTTTCCATCAATAAAATGTGTCGGATCTTCACATTCTTGTTATTTACAATCAGAACATTTGAAGAATTTTCAAAATACAGAATTAATTAATTTTTCATATGTTTTGAGCCGAAAAATGATTAAAATTCTGATAATTGTTTGAATGACTTGAGATTTGTTCACAAAATAAGTTATCTTAGATTTGAGTTTTTTTCAAATAAATTTTAAGGTTTTAATTTTGAAGACAAATCAGATAAATAATATTCAGAGAGAATATTGACTTTTAACTGACTTTTAACTGACTGACCATCAAAGTCATCAAAATGTCATTTTAATCAATAAAATAAAAGTCAATAACTTTATGATAGGCTAACAATAAGTAATAGATTTCGCAAACTTTTCGGCCATTGATTTCAAAACAATGACTGAATTAACGAAAAAAGTGATAGAAAGTTGAGAAATGACTTGAAATGACATTCCTTTACATTCCTTTATATTTAATAAGAATAGTATTAAGAAAATTCATTGAATCGTAAAAATGATTTTCGCTTTCATTGATATCATTGATATTGCATTCAATGCTTTATATCTAATCTGTTTAAAAGAGATTCCAATGCAATGAAATTGAATTCTTTGGTTAAGATTATTGATCTCAATGTGATTAATGGGTAATTGTTTGCTACGATAGCAATGGCTTAAGAAAAAACATTAGATTTATTTGAATCCGCAATTGTATGCCTTCCACTCATGGAATGTTCAGAAAGCAGTCAACTTTAGATTTGCTTGTTGTGAATCAGTGGTAAGATATGAAGAAAAAATTGTACTAAAGAGTCAATGGTACGGGAGAACAGCCTCTCGGCTCCTCCCACTGTTGGCGTTGGGCTCATAGTTAAGTAACATTAAACAAGAATCGTTGGGATCTGTTTTAGTTGTTTTATGTCTGGTTTTCGAGTGAGTCGTTTGAGTCCAATGTATTGCTTACACAATATTATTGTTTAGTTTCTCAAAGTTCAGTATTTTAGTCGAAGCTCACACTCGGGTCAGTCCAGAGCTACAGTTGAGTGCACTTCACTTAATCTGATCAGACTATGGCTTTCAAACGTAAGGACGTTAAGAAAGCTTCTTATTATGTTTGGTTTCTCGGGGCTAAAGAGTCCAAAGGTCTGCGCGGAGATGAATATGTTGTGCCAGTGCTTACATTTCTCATCGACAAAGAGAGACAATTGGAACCATCAAAAGTGACACTTCAGGTCAGCAACAAAGGCATTAAGATTGTGCAGACTTTAATTGTGCCAAAGAGGAGTGCCGACAGTGTTGGCGGTCATCACAAAGCGGCCAATATATTCAGCACAAGTAGTTCACCAAAAACTGAACAAATCAAGCATATGATACCCCACCACTCAATCACATGGGTCTCTCAGGAGGAAGACATCATTTGTTGCATTCTATTAATTTACAACCCGATCACGAAATGCCCTGTGCACGTTCACGCATACCGATGTGACTCCATTGAGACGGCAACCACTTTAAGAAATCAGTTACAGATTTTGATCGATAGACCAGAAAATCAGAAGAAGTTCCGTGAAATTGAAATGCGTTTGGCCGCCAAAGGCCTTATGCCCGACACTAGTCCTGTGCCTCCAGGAATAGATTTCATACCTCCGCGAAAAATACTTAATTCTGACGGCAGGAGCACTCGCACAGAGGGCTCAGACAACTCGGATGAGTCGGTTGGCTCTTCTTATTTGGGATATCATAACATTAGTAGAAGAGAACTACAAAAAAGTGTCTCTAAATTGAGTAGAAGTCAGTCATCAGTGAATAACTGCAGTATTAATGACCCGAACATTAATAATAGTAATTCGAGTGCCAGTAATGAACGCATTTCTACGCTCTACGAATCCCTTGCGGCCGAATTTAGAGCCAAACTTGGAAATCCTAAATCAGGGCCTATTCTTTTGCCACCCCGTGATTACGACACTATCAGTCGTAAACGTGGGAAATTAGAGGGAATAGAATACCGAAAGAGCACTAACACTCAGATTGTTGGTCCATCCACCAGTCCTCCTCCTCCTCCTCCAACGTCTTCTCATTACTTGAAAGGTCCACTCACCCGATCTGAATCATCAACGGTTCGGCCTTCTGTTCGACGATCCTATTATTTCGATAGAATCGAGTGATTTGTTTTCATAAAAAATAACACAAAAATATATTTAATTTAACTTTTCGTTGAATTCATTCATATATTCATATAATTTAACTTTAGTTCAATTGTCTGATAAATAAAAGTATATTACTTTGAATTTAATTTAAATTTTGTTTCACTCATATAATCATACTTTCATTCATTAATCATAACTATTGTATAAAAGGAGAGTCAAAATGCTTTTTTGCAGAGAAAATTGAGTTAATAATAAATATAAGAAATGAGTTATATTTCGACTTTAATATGAAAAACATCGTTAACTTGAATTTGATTGCTTTGAGAAAATGACAATGACTTCAATGACAATGACTTTTAACCCAAGTTTCGGTGATTTCAGGAAATTATAAATATGTGAAAGTCATTACAAATTCATTTCTTGTTTGATCGAAGAAAAATATAGTCAGGATTACCTTGGGCAAAAATAAAATTCATAAGAGAAAAGAAATAAAGGCATAAAATAAAAAGTGCAAAAAAGTAAAATATGAATGAAAATAATCGTTTGACTCCTGATTATGAAAATATGAATTTCCAAAAGATTTCTTACATTCAAAGCATAAGAAAATCGTTGAATCGTTCAAAAAAATTAATTTATTTTCGGAAAAACGTTTCAAAAGTCATTGTTATCAACTGAATGTCAAATGCTATTCAAAAATCTTGAGTTTATCATTAGATGAGAGCCAATGTTGTTATACCAATCCTCTTAAGTCGTGATTATTATCTGCAAACCAATCCTATATTCAAAGCTTCATTTGATATCAATTTATTGAAACTAAAGAGGAAATCGACATTTCATATGAAAAACTAAACAAATGTAAGCAGTGGTTTGAAAAACAGGTCCATCAAACTGTTTCGGTGGTTGACTATCCCATACCTGTGCTTTTAGAAATGTGTGGTGAATGAGACGCAAATAGAAATATCTACGACTTGATGTTGAAAAAAAAATTGCAGAATAAATCGAAAAAGCAATGCAAAAAAAACAAATACTCGGAGGCATTTTGATTTATTTACTGTCGACCTAATCTTTCTTTGAATTATTCAAATGTTTTAGTTTTTGTCTTCTTTTCAATTTTCCTCTGAACTGAACTCTTTTGCAATAATTTTGTTTTTCTATCCAAGAGATAAACTCATGAAATCAAAGGAGAACGGAATAAAATGAACTGGTAATTAATCGATAACACAGTTATTAGCAAATATTTGTATCCATGAAAATTTTAACCACTTATTGAATGATAATAAAAGTCGAGAGAAATTGTCGAAAAATTAAATATTGAATTATATATTGAATTTTGACACAAATTTATTCTTCTTTGAAATCGATTTCATACTTTAAATATTCAATTTTTTGTTTGGCTTTCATTTCAAATGATATTTTATGAAAACCAATGATTTGTTTTCAATATAATTAAAGAAAATTCAATAAATATTGTAATTAACATACAATTGAGTCAAAGATATGATTATTTGTATTCAATTTTAAGCATAATTTCAACAAAAAGTCTTTTGAATTATTTATTTAATGAATTTATTTATCAAAAAACTATTTGAAATTCGTGACAAACAGAGGCTTATAATCATTGTTTTTACAATATTATCCTGGTCAATGATCAATGAATTGAGAATTACCAAACAAGAATCCAATTAAAGTTTTGCGAATAACCAACTGTTAGTTAAACTAGATACAATTTGGAAAGAAATGTAAACTTTACAATGTATTGCATCGCAAGCGTTCAAATTAAAGGCATGGTAATTAATCACTTTATTTTGATTTTGAAAACTAGTTAACTTGTTTGTTTCAAATATTCAAAGGTGATTGTGTCGTACAGATTTTGTTTCGACAAACTGGTAGTCATAGCAACCGTTTGTTTTGACGTTTTAAAAGCGCTTCAATTTGTAAACAATTTGTTATCAATATTTGTGTAAACTTTAAATGCTTTTAATTATCAAAAATGTTTGTATTAATCAATATTTTATTAGTTATTATATTTTTATTGAATTCTGTGTCCATTAAAAGCGAGCAAAACATTGAATTTCAGTCATTCAACCAAAAAGCGAACGACTCATCACCAATACCACAAATCGGTACTAATTTCATCTTGCTCATTTTATTTGAGTCAATGCAGTGTAATCATTAACTAAAGACTTGGTGATAGGCTATCCGCATCATCATCTTAGTGTTGATTGAATTGTATCTGACACAATTGCTTCTTGCATAATTTATAAGACAATTGACTGATAGGTTTGAATTACTTTAGCGATAATCGGTGGGGGAGTCGGAGGCAGTTCTGCCGCTTATTTTCTCAATCAATTATTTGAAAGCCAGTCATCGATAGACATATCAATTGACTTATTTGAGAAAAGTGGTGAAATTGGGGGTCGTTTGGCCACTCAACTCATTAATGGTAAACATTATGAAACGGGCGGATCAATCATTCATTCCCGCAATCAATACGCCACGGATTTGGTTAACAAACTAGGTAAATTTGAACTAACAGTTTTTCTTCTAGTCCATCATTTTTTTTACCAAAAATTAGGTCTCTTTAAACGCAAACATTTATCCGATTCCGAAGATAAGGTCTGTTTATATAATGGAAAGACCTTTGACTTCTGCGAGAGTTCTTGGAAATGGATTACGTATTTGAAGATTTGGTTAAAATATGGGTTTGAAGTCAAGAAATTAGAGTCAAAAGTATCGCAAATAATTGATAGCTTCGAAAAGTAATGAATTTTCTCTAAATTATTGTTTTAATAATTGATTTGTTTTACAGAATCTATAGATTACAAGAATATAAGGTTCGGTTCGAATCAGTCGACGATCTCTTGGATGCAATGAATCCTTCGATTAATAATTTAACCAAAACTTCATATAAAGACTATTTGTTTGATTCTGGGTTTTCTAAAAAATTTATCAATGAGTTGGTTCAGGCGATAACTTTAGTCAATTACGGTCAGGACGTATCGATTCCTGCATTTGTTGGTCTGTTAACCGTTTTTGTCATTTTTAGATCTTATTTTCTGACCATTAATTGTTTTTGCGAAGGCTGTGTGTCTTTCGCTGGGGCCGGCTCTCAACTTTGGAGCATTAAAGGCGGTAACAAACTATTGGCAAAAAAGTTGGCCTTCAATTCCAAGTCAACGGTTATGTTGAACACAAGAGTGAATTCAGTGACGTATTCGGGACCAAATCAGTTTCAATTGAGTATAACTACTGAAACGGGACACACATATAGCAAAACCTATTCGAGTGTCATAATAGCGACGCCTTTAACCGAAAATCAAATCAAATTTTCAAATTTTTCGATAAATTTGGTTCAAAATATGCCGAAACGGAAATACCACAGAACTGTTTCGACATTAGTCGCCGGACAGTTGAATAAGAAATTTAGAGGAAAAGATGTGTTGGGGATAAACAAAAGTAATTTCTTCACATCCATTGGAAGAGTATATCCCGTCGATGACTCAATCAATGAGAAGACACCGGTATATAAAGTGTTTAGTCCAACACCGCTCTCAACCGAACAGTTGAATAATATTTTTGATGAGACAAAAGTTGTTCGAATCAACGACTGGTTCGCATATCCCGAATACGACAGCTTATCCCTACCTCTGCCGCCATTCATATTACATCCTGGAGTCTATCATTTGAATGCCATTGAATGGGCCGCCAGTGCTATTGAAATGAGTCTTATTGGAGGTCGAAATGTAGCACTTCTTACTTATACCCATTTGGGTGGACATACTTCTAATGTCTTCACTGAAAATATACTAAAAATGGCCAAAAATCAAGAACTATGAAACGATTTGTGGAAAATTCCAAAAAATAATTAGCTCTCAATTTCATGAATGCTTTATTTGAGGCGTTCCTTAAAAGAGGCGATAATTTATTTCATCAAAAATATATAAATGTTTGAATAAATTAACAAAATATGAGTCTATTGGTAGAGATCTCGTTCCGAGTTATAGGACTGGATGTCATCTTTGAGAATTGCCAAATCATCTTTACGTCTTCGGGCGAACGCACTGTTGTCTCCTTTAATGTTTTTCCTCGAATTTTTAATTTTGGATTTGAATTCATTTTTTTTGTGTTCTCTTTGAAGCCTTTCTTTGATTTGATCGCAGGTGAAAGTCGAGGCAACCGATGAAACGGCTCTAAAACTACCGTTTTCTGAATTGTTGTCGTCGTCTGTATTTGAATTGTCTCTTATCTCTAAGCTTTCAATCGCTTCAATCAAATCCTTTTCCTTAGTTTCGGCTACAAATGTAGTATTCTTTAAGATTTGGTTTGAGTCGACTTCAGTGTCATTCTTATCGTTATCTTCGGGATCACTATCTTCTGCCAGTTTTATATCCTTTATTTCATCGATTTTATCGCAATTTTCTTTGTCTATGACTTCAAAACAGGGAATAAAATCCGATTCAAATCCGAATCTTTTGACGAAGAAATCGACGATACATTTGACGTCGCGATCGAAATAAATTTGAGCCGAAGAGTGGGATATTGATATCATTTGAGGAAAATCTATTAAAACCGGTTCTAAAGAGTTAGACTTCACTAAAATATTGAATTCATTGAAATCGCCGTGAATTACACCGAACTCATTGGCCATTCTTATGATCAAATTCATCAGCTTTTCATAAAGGGCTTCAATGTCTTCCTTTTGTTGGATGTCATCTCTAGTCATGTGATTCAAAAGACTGCCATCAATCAGTTCCATAACAAGACAGTGACGATTACAATCGACTGGTTGTGGTATTGCTATCTTGTTGTCATACAAGAGCTTCATAAACGCCAATTCCCTCTTCGCTGCCAAACGGGACAAATAAATCCAATTGGTTTTATGTCCACTCTTCTGGTAATCTCTTTTGGTAGACACTGTTCTAAAGCAGGTTCGGCCCAATCGATGCAGTTTCACGGCATATGATTTTCCTTCTGAATCACCGCCGACATAGACATCGCTTTCTTTTCCGACACCGATTTGGTTACCAATACTTGTGATGACATTACGATTAGATAAGACATTAAGAGCCAGAAAGTCGTATCCTTTGTAAGTGATTCGGTAGCCATCAAAACGTTTTCCCCTTTCATACGATAATAACTTGTTTTGCGTTAATTTCAATAATATTTTAGAAATGCCTCCATTTCTCAGACCAGATATTGAGGTAATTAACGTCTTGGGAACCAATTCATGATTTTTCATTCCCATCTCCACAGATGTCAAGACTCTGACCTCATCGCCAGTCATATACCGGATTAAACTAACGTCTAATTTAACCATTTTTTGCTAATTTAGTTAACAAACACGTGTTGACTATCGAGTAATAAACACACACTTTATGTTTAAATGGCTTTCATTGGGGACTGTATACACATTAACAAATGGTAATAATTTAATTCAAATGTATTCAAAACAAATATGTTCTTGCTTGAATATTAATGTTATGAAATTAAACATGTAAATTTATGTTATGTTATGGTAAATGTTGAATTAAGATCTTTTAATGGATGCAATGTTTCTCAAATTGATAAAACTTTCAATGATAATGTCATGAGTTTTAATTACTAGTCAATCCCTCTAATAACCGATATCTTAAATATTATCACCGAATCGGTCAATTGGATTGTCAGTCATTGTCTACTGTTTGCTTATTTATTCTTGTAATTGATTGAATCAATTGAGCGGAAGAGTGAAGCCATGGCTGAAACGAACCGTCAGTTCAGTCTCCGTCACGTAAAACACGAGACAAAACTGAATAACACTTTGTATTCAATGCTTATGGAGAAGAATTTGGTGGATGTGATCCTCTGCAGTGACAGCACTAATATCAGCGCTCATCGACTCATTCTTTCGGCCAATTCTTCGTATTTCAAAGCATTGTTTGATTCTCTTGAGTCAAATCGATGTCAGATCCCAATAATCGTATTAAAAGACGTGCCATTGTCTGACGTGAAGGCAATATTGGAGTTCATGTATAAGGGAGAGGTATCTGTCGACGAACGACAGTTACATTCTGTCCTCAAAAGTGCAGAATTGCTTAAAGTGTTTGGTTTGACTGAAGTCTGTCACGCATTGAGATCCCGACTCAATAATGAATCCAATGCGGAGACGACACCCGTTTCCAATTCAAGTCCTCAGAAAAGACCTCGAATTAGTGATGGCGTCCAACAGACCGCTCAGCAGCCGATGGACTTCTTTTCGGGACTAATAAACACTCGGTTTGAGTTCAGAGCCTCTCATTCGACTCCAATTTCGTCGTCCATTCAATCAAATCAACAACAGTTACAAACAGTGAGGGCCAACGCATCCAACTCTCCGACAATTGTCAAGAATGTTATCCTTCCGTCGGAGCAAATCCATCGAAAGACTGACTCAAATGTTCAAAACATATCCAAAGAGACCAATTCTGTGACAACCAATGAGTCGATTCGAGTGATTAGCTCTCCTGCAAAGACAACACCTCTGAAGTCATATTCGCGCCAAAGCGGTGCCACAAATCAATCGTCAACTGCTCAAAAAAGTGGTACAAATCAAGTATTGCCGTCGACGTGGACGCCATCGCATCAAACTTCGAGTCTTTTGTCTTCCAGTTCTGGGAATCAAAGCAAAACTCCAATTGAAGTCTTGATAGACGAAGAGACCAATGAAGACGTGGATGACATTAAACCTCCCATTTTTGAATTGAATCAGAGTTTGAATCTAAATGCAGACAAAGAAGTGGTCGTTTTGGACATTGCAAATGATTCCGACAAAAACGTGTCTCAAAATGTGATGTCTAAGAAACCAAAGCCTAAAACCGTCGAAAAGTTGAAATTAGATATGAAATCAGGTTTGAAGTCCATTAAGTCGCGCACCTCTTCGACCAGTTCTCAATCATCGCTTCCTCCGCCTCCTTCTTATCTCGTCGTTCAACGAAGTAGTTCCCGATTATTGCGAAACATAATCAAACCGACGACTGTTGGCACCACTTCTTTGGTTTCTAAGAGTAAAGACAACTCAGACGATAAGAATAAGTCGAGCGCTAAAAAAGACCGCCAATCGCTTCGACTGATTCGACAAAAGGGCACTAAATCTGAGATCGAGCCAAACAGTGGTTGTGAAGAAAGTCCAGAAGTGGAGTGTCCCTCCTGTGGACTCAAATTCAACGATGAAGAGACGTGGAACGAACACATAGCTAGAGCTCATCCGCCGGTTTTGACCTGATCCAAGACCAAGACCTGATACAAGTCTCACATCAATTCATTAAAAACTCTTTAGTTTTAATAACTCATTAATTAAGTTCTCATAAAACATAAACATTTATAAAATGACCTCAATTTGAATGTTTAGAATACAAATGATATAATCCATAATCAAAGCTCTCAATAGACTAACATTTGATTCATTGTTTTCATCGAAAATTATCCAATTATTTGACGATTAAATTATGAACTTTTTTTTAAAAAACTTGTGTTTAATATGTTTTGTTTGACTATTTATTTGATAGATGAGAACATTTTCCTCAATCTATTGATTAAAATAATGCAAACGACTTGAAAATAGGAAAACCTGTTGAGACTGATCGCAACGATAGCTCTTAATTAACCCTAAATCGGTTCAAGGATTAGATCGAATCCAAACTAGAATTAAGTGAAAAATTGAAATTATTTTAGAGAACCAGATCTAGTCCTCCGATTAGTCCTCCGATTAGTCCTTTGATTACAACATTTCAAACAGTTTTGAGACACTTTTTTAATATTCAAAATCAGATTCAAAGCAATTAATGCTTTAATAGAATAATTAATTACAAAAATTGTTTTAACAATAATTATTACATTTGATTCATAATATCATTTGTAACACAAATTAATATTTGTTTAATTCAATTAATTCAACCAAAATATCTGTTAAATATTTTATTGCTTCAGAAACTACTAATTATTATCTAATTGCTTAACGTTTACTAAAATTATGTCTAACAAGTGTTGACCTTGCTACTTTGCTACTTGCATTGTATTCTTAACAAAAGCCAATTCAATGTTTTATATGAAACTCGCCTCAAAAAATAATAGAGTGAAAAAGAGAAGGAAGAAAATGGATAAATACTATTTTGGCTCAAGATAAACCCAAAATAGCAGCTTATATTAGTAGTT
>JAQFXL010001100.1:0-13955 GCA_034693445.1 Edwardzetes edwardsi | reverse complement strand
AACGCATTCAACTATAAAATTAGTTGAGTTTTTCACTACTTTTAAAAGACAGTGAATAATAAGTTTGAGAGCATAAGTGTATAACTCAGACACGAAATGTTTATTCAAAATAACAAATTCGAGAAACAATTGATTCTCCAAAACGTTTTTCTTGAAGGAGAAGAAGAAAAAACAATTTCTTTCTTTCTTTCTGAGGGTTGCGAACAAAGAAACAACTCTTTAGATATGTGTTTGAACTGAAAGCTTAAATCAAAATAAACACTACTATTAACTATTAAATATGTTTTTTTTTATTCTTATCTCTCATTTAGTTTCCTTTCTTTTGTAATAATTTTGAGTCGACTCTCAGTGAGTCTCACAATATATTAACAATTATTCGCAATTAAATGAGTGAAAGTCAGTTAAGTCAGTAAAGTTTGGTCGGTCTGCACGACATATACTAACTAACAATAGATAATATTTAGCGCTAAATAATAAAAGTCTATAATAGTTGTCGGATATTAATATTTCACTCAATGTTATATTAGGACAAACATTACATACAGTGCCTGAGAAACAGAGAGACGATAACCAAACCAAACGTAGAAATAATTACTATTTTGGATACATTTAAAATTGAATGCATAGTCGATAATAATTAGTTTGAGTTTTTATTCCTGGGACACATAAAACACATTGAAAGACAGGTGACTTTTATTCGTAGCTTTAATAAGCATTTGCCAGTAATAGCCGACAATTTTAAAATTAAAAAATGGTAATGTTTCCGTTTATAATGATGATTAGCCATGTGCAAAAATGACAAATGGAATCGGTATTATCAATATTTCAAGGGCGCAATACAATTATATCAAGCTATGTTTGGAAAAAAACTCGTTGATGATAAAGATCGACAAATTATTTACAGCAAAAGTCATTTAGGACTCAAACATTATTAATACTGTTTTATATAACAAAAACCCAATTGTAGTCATAATAAGCGTTTGAGTTCACAATCAAATAAAAAAAGCTGTGATTCCAGTGTCTAATGAATGACTCAATGAATGAGTTAATCTTATTTACACATACAGTCAGTTAACACTTCACTGAATTTCCCGACAATTGATTACTTTTGAAGATATTCTGCGCTGTTTTGTCGGGTTTTTTCTCTGTGCGAACAATGCGTTTAAATCAGACGAGAAATTACTCGAAACGTTAATTATGACGAATAAATTGGTGTAAAATTTTTCTCATTTTAAGCTAAAATATTTGGCGACAAAAGTTTTTTGCTGACTCTCTCACACAGACCATGAAAATAGCGATCAAATGACATACATTGAATCCAAACAGCAAAAAGTGTTTACTAAGAGCACAGATATTCTCTCAATTTTTCAATTGAAGAAAACTATTTATTCTTAAGTATAGATTGCAATAAAATTGCAATACAATTGATAGAAGAAATTTTTGGCTCAAAATATCTATTGTAAGCGACTATAAGTGACAGTCATTTCAGTCATTTATTTTTTTGTCTATTTCTATTGAAAACCGGAATTCTGGCGAACACTGAACACTGGCAAAGACCTCAAGACTAAGGCCACCGATTTATAACTAATATTACTTTACTTTCTCATAGAAAAACTATAGACAACTATAGAAAGCTAGCGATAAAACTCGATCTCAAAGCAATTTGTTCCGCTATACTCCAGGTCTGTCATTGTGAAAACGATTCCTTAGCTTTTAATAAGGACTTCATTTTTAAAACAACAGCACAACTGCATAACAGCTGCAGTAGTTCTTTGTTAGGCCTGAGCTTCGGATCACTATTTCGCCAAACATTTTCTCCTTCAGATACAACTTTTTTGAGAAAAGGTCCGCAAAAAATAGACAAAAGTCGGTATCGGTGTGTCAGAGCTAACCTAACCTTGATCATTAGCCAATGCACTATCGCTGTACACAATTTGTGTTCACTCTGTTGGCAAACCTGAGTGAAGGCCATCCGAAAACGCAATTTTGTGTATAAGTCTTTTGCACAGATCTCTTGCCTCAGTTCTCGTCTTCAAAGAGATAATAAGTCAATAGACAATTGAAGTGTATATCAGAGCACAGCATACAATCTATTTAATGACTATTTTGCTCTTTTAAAACTTTTTTTCTAATCTCTCATCTTTTGAGGATTCCGTCCTTAGATTTACAAAAAGCTTGAAAAACGGTTTTCATGAAAAGACACCGATCTTTCATTAGGGGCTTTGATAGAGGGAGAGGGAGGACTTCTTATATTTCAAGTAGTCTGATATGAAAACTTGTCATTCAGTGATAGGCCTACAACTAATCACCGGATAATGAGTTGGGATAAATACATTATTAATTCTGATTCATATTTAATATCGTCCGTCCCATTACTTAACAGCACACTAACAGCCCTCTCATTAGGATTTATGAAAAAACAATTTAAACGAAAAGACTTATTCAAAACAGCGATAGATTTTCAGCTCATTTATTATTCACTATTATAATCATTATTACTGTTAATAATTTACAGATGAAGTGTTTGAATCAAAATTGAGGTTAGAATCAAAAATAGTGCCACAAATAAGAGATTCAAATTGAAAATAGAGAGGAATGTAATACACAAAACATGATTAATGCAAAAACATTAAAATATAAGTTAAAACTACAGTAATATCATTACATCTATTATAAGCCTCACACTATTTAATAAGTGGTTATTATTATTATTATTATTTGGCGCTAACTGTAGTGAGAAGTAGTCCCTCGTCTGTCCCTCTTCTTGTTGTGCGAGAAATTTTCCGTTCGGAACATTTGGTTGTTTTAATGCATTATTTAAAATGTCGTTATATTTCACTCGTAATCACTGCTAATCAGGTGTAATGTCATAATTATATAACATTTTAATGCTGTTCACAGTATTCATAGCAGTTTTACGACGTCGTCGACTATTAAATACATGTTTTTGGGGCTCTTTTAAGTCAATCCCTATATTTAAATACCAATCATATCGTATGAGAGGAAACAAAAAGAGAAAAGCGATGCTCACAGTCTGTGTTATTACGGGATTGCACTCCCATTGAGAACATAAAAGGCACTTAACTTATAAAACAAAACGCTATCGTATTTTAGAGTCAATTCATTCAACTTATTCTTCAATCGAAACTACTGTTGTGGTTGACTACTGTGGCGGTGGCGAAGAGTTCACGTAAACGGAATGTTGTGGAGGTGAGGATGGGGTGGCTGTCGATGGATTGCCCGACGAGTTCATCATTAGTTGCTGTTGAGATGAGGCCAGACTTGACAGAGAACTCAGGTATAAGGGGTTAAAGCGATTTGGTGTTGGGTATATGGGAGCAGTCGTCGGCTTTTGTAGAACTGCCGCTGCCTGTCGGTAGTAGAGATCAAAGGGGTGGGCAGTGGCCGCAGCCGAGGGCGGACTGGTCAGTGCCGATGCGGCGTTGCCATATTGGCTCAGCCAGTAGGGAGATGTCTGTAACATTCGTTGAACGGCCGCATAATTTCCTGCTTCGGCCAACAACTCGAGTCCGACTGCCGTCTGACGCTTCCATTTAGTTCTGTTGTTAAGACAAACATATTGTTAGTTATGAATGAAAGAGAAAACAGATTCTGAGAGAAAGGCAAAGGAAAAGTCTTTTTGATTGCATTTAAGGGCTATTCTCTGATTTGTGTTGACAGCAAAAGAGCAACAATTGCATAGAGAATAGAGAACAGAATGAGGAATGACTGCAATGACTGACACTAAAGTTAGCATCAAAATAGAGATGCCATCAAAAGGCATCACTACTAGAAAGGCATTGTGGACTACAAGGGATGAATCGGCGCCAATTGGCGTCCTATGAAGTGGTTCCCATTGAGTGATCCAATTCACGTGTTGACACATTCAATGAAATATTTTACGCCTGAATTACTCGTTATAATAAAAAGAGAGATTCGTCTAATTCAAGGTTTTTACATAATTGGTGCCACAAAACACATTAAGAGAGCGCTTATTACTATTATCATAAGTGAAAATATTTCTCTAATGTTGGGCTGAATGAAATGTTTTTCGCATCAATGCATTTCCCCTGTGCTCAGCAATTGTATTATTAGTACTAACTTTTTAGTACTTAATTTGCAATAATAACTTTGAGCAAAATGACTACAATTTTTCATTTTCATTCGTATATCAAAAAATTGTTGAACACTGACTCTAAACTACTTGAACACAACCACTACTACTACCGCTCTTCCCATCTCTGGCTAACATAATAAGCATTCAATTGTAATACTTTTGAGATGAAAACCAATTATCCGATGCATTGGATTCTGAAAAACTATTTTCATTGAAAAGCCATTTATTAGCGATAAGTAATAGAAAAGTAAAACTATTAATCTTTTATTCATTTTATTCTCTCTTTTCTATTAATAATATATTTCACACAAAAGTGAAGGACTTTTGAAGCTTTGATTTTTGCAAACATAAAACAAATACTTTTCGCTCTGCACTCAAATATAGTATTTTCATTAAGAGAAATAAAAAAAGTCAATGAATACTTGCCTTCTGTTTTGATACCAAGTCTTGACTTGAGTGTCAGTCAGGTTCAATTTGGCCGCTAACTCCATCCTATCCTGCACTGACAGGTACTTCTGGCGCTCAAAACTTTTTTCCAAAGTCTATAAACCAGAAAATTATGTTAAAAAATTGAATCACAAGAAGTAATTAGTATTAAATGATTAGATGATTATTATTGCCATCAAAATGATTGAATCAAATTCAAAGTCGATATTTGGGTCAAAAATGAAAAAATTATTTTAATTTAAAGCCAGGATTTGCTGAGCAATAGATTAAAGAATGATTGCATACAAAGAATATTAAGTAATAGCTATTAAAGTATAGAAGAAATTATTGATTAGATGTCAAACAAAATTAAGATTAAGTGGAATATTGTTTGAAATATATTTATGAGTAATATCTGGAAGAGTCTCACTTGTAATTGATGATCAGTGAATGCCGTTCTGGCTTTCCTTTGTTTCTTTTGCATCTTCAACACCACATCTCTTTGATTGGGATTTGAGGTATTATTACAACCTATAAAAGATAATCGCATCCAATTAGAATAGTATCATTAAAATTAACAAGAATATTAATTTCAATCAAAAGAGTTAATAGCATTTAGAGTTAATCTAGGCAATTAGTCTTAAAAATTTAGCCAATTTATTCTAGTTTACGACACAATAAAAGTATCGCAATTATAGTCTTATAAACTGCTCATTATTTGCATATTGTCGACACATTGATGGCTTTCCCCAATAGAAAGCAAATAAAATGAACAAATATTTCAATTATTTAAAACTAACCATTTATTTGTTCAGTTGTTTCTGAATATTCAATAATTATTTATTCAAAGTTTGAAAAATTCATTTCTTTCTCCAATAAATAAAATTCTATTAAAAGCGATTTGACTATAAACTGTCTAGGTCTATTATTCACAATAAAAGTTTACGACTTTAATCATTATTATATCAAAAACGAAACATTTGCTCGACTTTTAAACAATGAATAATCGATTCTTTGAACATTTGCTCTGATATATTATTTGCAGTTTTCAAAAATGAAATAAATATATTAATATTTCAATTATGGATTGAATACGTTTCAAAAATGGTCTAGATTACATTTAACAAACGTAAATCCTGTGCCTTATACCAAAAACAAAGTAAAGATCGGTATTAAGTTGTAATACTTTGTGTACTTTCTTTGGTTTTGAAATTCATTAGAATTTTGAAGAATTAGAAGAAATTGTTTTTGAAAGGAAAGAGAAGAATGGCTTCAAATAAAGGACGAGTCAAAGAAAAGAGTTGAGTCCTTTGGGAAATCGGAAGCCAGTGCTGAAAACACGCGCTTAGAATCAAAGATAATTTGGCGATAAGTCGGACGCAAGTAATTAATTTGAAATTCAAGACGAGATTTAAGGAATTAACGCTAAACGGAATATTATTATACCTTAAGGACACACACCAGGTATAGGTCCTATGAAAGCGAGAGTCGTATATAGAATAGAGTAATAAAATAATTAAGGCTTTGGACCAACAAAATCGATTTTAAATGGTTTTATTGCCCCATACGCTGTAAAATTAGTGATGAAGTCCCACAACAATCCCACTGCAGACTGAAAGGTAATCAAAAGGCAACCGCACTGCATATGCAGCACTACTTGTGCTCTCAGGTGTGCTCTTGCGGCGTCTGTGGCCGACGGGCGATAGTTCGGCCCTTTGCCTATCATATACTGTTCTCACATCGAAAGCGAATTTTAATAAATTGTTTGTCAAAACAATATTTATTGTTTGGATGAGAGAGAAATTAGGACTACTTTACGCTCTAACGAGTCCTACGATTGGGAACACCACAAACGCAACGCATGACTATAATTGTATATTAATTGTCGATTGCAGTGGCTTTTGATTTGATTATCGAAATTATACATCAAAACAATCAAAACAATCGTTTTCTCAAATAATTATTTAATTAGAAATAAATTATATTTGATTTTGATTTGATTGACGACTAATTGCTTATCGATTAGGAAATCGTCGAAAGTCTTGCAATCACTGGAAGTGTTTATCACACAAACAATTATTTACTCAAATGCTTATCGACTGACAATTAAATCATTAAATATAATAATCTATAGATTTTGAAATCGAGTGAAAGTAATGAGTGGTTTCAGGACTTACTGCTTGAGTTACTCTTTGCACTGTCGCTACAATTTCTGTCTTCATCGCCATCCGAAGAACACATGTCGTCATCGACATCATCGCCATCGAGATCATGGTCATCGGCATCACTGGGGGGACCCAAACGGCCTACTAATGCTGGGTTAATGCGACCCAGAGGTGTCGGTCCGCCGAACAGACCATATGGCGGTAGACATCGGGCGTATGGGTTATCACAAATATTTGAACCGGAATAAAGGCCAGGATGAAATGCTGGGGGATTCGTTGGTGGTGATGAAAGACCGTTCTCGCTCTTAGCCTCCAATCCGGTCACTTTAGAAGCACTGTTTGTCACAGAACTGGAATCTGAGTCATTAATATTCTTGGCTTTATTTGATGGCAGGTCTAAAATCTCTTTGACGCTGAAACCAAAAGTTTTGGGATTTTCGACAACTTCTCCCGAAGAACCGTTGGAACTGTTAGAACTCTCATTGCTTAACATTTTCATAATCAACAGTACATTCATAGCATGAGAATTCATCCGCTAGTGAATATGTTCTTGCTATTTATCACAACTAAAATACATTACAGACACAAATCGAAGAACAAATGAGACGATTCTGATAACTAAAGAATATCTAAAGACTAAACACAGAATCAAGTTTTGAATATTTGTCTTCGAATGTATTGTAATAGCGGACAACTTTCCAAAGCACAGCCAATTTAACACAAGTCAACACAAGTAAGCACAGGCCAATTGTGCTAACTTCGGCTAAAACAGTAGCAAACACTCTATTGATAGGGCAGACCTTTTCATACAAATCCTATATCCAGTCTCCGTTTAGAACTGCATTTAATGGGTTGTCAAAAGAATTGGGACCGCCTTCATCACTCTCGAGGCGGATGTCTATTTGCCGAACAATTCTTAAGCATTATCTCTGATCTCTCTGTAGACGTCATCTGACGTCAGATATACAACTTTTTATTGAATCAACTCATTGAATAGCAAGGGTGAGGGTAACAACATTTTACAAACGAATGTACGCTCATGACTGCATATGGACTGGATAATGCGATTTAGAGGTGAAAGTAGGTGTTGTGTCAAACACTGCACTGTTCGCTCCAATGTTCTTGTTATTGAAATGCACGGTTCAGTTTGACTTATTGTTTGCAATATTTTGAAAAATAACTTATTTTGTTAAAAATTCAACAAAATATGAATTAATTCAATCAAATTATACAGAAGAGAGAGTTTGCAAACTTACAGACAATTGTTATCAAAATATTCTTTTGCAGTGGATTTGAGATAAAAGTTTTCATTCAATTGTAAAATTTATTCACAATTCAATTCAAATGTTTGAAATGCAAAACAATTGAAATCTCAATTAATTTGGTTTAAAACTTAATTTGCAAATCCTTTTATTCGACATTTTTTCAAGAAAAAGATGAAAATTCAATTCAATTCGATGACTAATATTTTGCATTCAAAAGTTTAGACAGAATTTTGAACATTTTGTTTAACAAAACAAAAGAATAAAATAAATTATTTTCCGTAATAATGAAGAAAATTTTCTGCTGAATATTAAAATATTTATTTTAGAAATAATAGTGAATACAAACAAATAAACATAAGTTTTATTCTAAACAATTGAAAAGATTCTTTGCCTAGATCATATATCGGAAGAATAGACTTAGAATTGCTATTATATGAAGTGTAATAATTTCATAACTTTTACAGTTTGTCTCAATTGTTAGCCATATATTGAAAGATGAGTTAATTCTGAACAATAAAAAGAAGGTATAATTGAGTATTTAAGAGAATAATTTGGCGAAAGTACAGTTGACTAATGAATATTAGAGTGAATTGAGTCCTCTTTTCAAAACGTCTCAATAGTTAATGAAAACGAAATCAGACGAAATGTTTTAATGAAGAAAAGAGAGACCAGAATGAGAATAACAGGCTGTGCTTTAATGCATTTGATGACAGTTGAGAAGTCTATCTCTTAATAATGTTAAGTAAGTTAATGACAGTGCAATAGTGGCGTTGTTATGATCCCAATCCTAGAAACATTAGGCTATGGGTCACGGCTTTGCTTCATCTGATAATATGCTGTTTATTCTTCTTTTTGTTTGTTTTTCTCTTTACTTTTGATTATATTCTAAACAAACTCTAATTACTATTATATATGAAATTAAGTTTTAAGCTAATGATTGCCTTTGAGAGTAAAACTGTTCGCATATTATGTGAGAGAAGTGATGGCAGCCTATTGTCAAATGTAATTAATAGGCGACGCAACTGTTAATGAGTTGAGTTGAGTGCGTCTCTAATGCCGGTAATGAGAGAGTTAATGGAGTTAAGGCTCTTAATTGACATCATTATATGGTAAGTCGAGTTAGGAAAAGAAGTAATCAACTAATCAACGGTACAACTAATGATTTTACCCCTAAAGTGTTAATCGACACAATTTCCTTCCCCTTTTAATTCCCTAAAATCAGTCCCATTTTTATTTCTCTCATAAATATAGTGTTTGGAGAAAAAAAATTCTAATTTTTCAATAAATTAGAGTTAACTTCAAGGAAGTCGGTCTCAAAGAAAGAGTCAATTCATTAGAGTTTAACTACAAATTAGATTAAATTACATAACATTTGATTTGAAGGCTTTGATCACAAAGAAGACTATTATATAAGTTTTCAGATAACGTGTGACAGTATTTCCATTGAAAGCCGTTCCCATTAGTTATTGAAAAATGCATTTATCCAATGCATCGCTGAGTCTGTGATTTCCTCGGGGCTTAAAACAACTTTAAATTAATTTAGTCTTGATGAATTTTAAATTTATTTATTAAAATAACAAATAAGGAGTCATTTAATTTTTTAATTTTAAATTATTATATAAAGCGACGAATAAGTAATCATTTGTTTGAGACTGACATCAGTAGGGGTTACCGGTTATTGTCTAAAGTTATGTAATAAGTTTTAAGCTTAGGTGGAGCTCAACAGATAGGCAGATAAAATGGTTGTGCAACGCTGTGCACCTCAGTGTCAAACTTGTTTGTGTCCGCTATTAGTCGTGGAGTTTGAGCTCATATTCTAATTGAGAGACATTCAAACAAATGAAGAGTCGATGTGAGTCCTCAGTAGTGCTGATCTCGTGTCACAAAGCAATTACCTGAAACAACGCTCGTTTTCCGGTAGCGCTTATAGAGGCGGGTGTGGCCCACAATTGAGTTTCCTGTGCTTCCAATGAGTTCCAAAAATCGTCTTCACGAGCAAAATGTTATTGTCGTCATTGTCCCACTCAATAGACAGGATGAGAGAAACGCACAGAATAGCAGCCAATTTCGAGATTGAGATACTCTTTTCAATACGAGTCTAAATTGAGTGACACTACAAACTCATGTTTGAACAATAGCCCAACCATTTCATGTAATCCACACAAAACACTAATTTTCATTGCATTCAAAAATTGCTTAAACTATTCATTAAATAATAATTTTATTTTTATTGTTATATTAAATACCATTTTCTGTCATTATTACGACAAAAACTTTTCGTACAAACCGTCAAATTATTGGATCGCTTTCTCTAAATATTCCCATTTTTGAGAATACAATTTTTGCAAGTTATAAATCATAGCAAACATCTGTCAAAACGAATGATATAAATGAAAATTTTATTCAATCATATCATTTCAGCTGTGAATTAATAGTTTACCGAATCTCTCTCTCTCTCTCTCTCTCTCTCTCTCTCTCTCTCTCTCTCTCTCTCTCTCTCTCTCTCGCATTAAACTTGAAATGAATGTCTATTCAATTATTTCAATAAATTTTAGGTTTTTATGGCTTTTGTCAAAATCAAAAACAATTTTAAAAATAGACATTTGATTCAAATTCAATGCAATTAAGTTCTTGTTTTAAATAATTTAAACTTTTTATTAGATTTTTTGTTGAAACGAAATAATTTAAAAGTTGAAAAACAACGAAATAATTTGTTTTTCGCAAACATTTGGCATTTGTGAGAGAATAAGAGGACTTAATTGAGATGAGCGCCTAATTTGGTTCAAATAAATAAATTAATGACTGAATCGACTGCCAAACCAGTAATTTGAAGGACCAATAATTGCAATGAAATTAGAGTCAAATGATATAACACTCTATGATCTCTAACAGGAAGAGAAGAAACTTTGAAAACTCCCAAAACTTTTTAATGGAGATAAAAAACTAATGCATTGTATTTAGTCGAGTATTTGCTCTAATATTACGAACCATTCGATGAGAGCCAACCATCCGCTCCAATGAACATCAATTGCTTTGGATTTGAAACAAACAAATGTTTGCGAATTTCAAATATTAGAGTGAATTTAAATTTGAAGACAACTGTCCGCAAGAGATACTCAAACGTCGATTAGTGAGCGTCCATTCAAATTATATACTCTATTTGGACAGTGAGTCCACTGATGATCAGATCAATAGAGATGTATTGGTCGGTCAAATCTGACACCACATGTGTGTCATTCGCCCACTAATGTTGTAATGGAGGTACTAATGGTCTAATTTGCATCAGAACAGAGCCAACTCTCATAGATATTATAATAGGGGAGAGATTTTGGCAAAAGGATCAACGCTTCGATGGTTATGAATACCAGTGTTAGCGGAGTGACGATAATCCCATTTAGACAATTGAGTTTTGCAAATGCACTCAATTCTTCAATTGTGCTCAGGTCTAGTAGTGTAGAACAGCTTTGCCTGCAATTACCTCAGCTTCAGACTAAAGGACAGACACTTTGCATCTAATGACGAATTCAATGCTTACGAAAAACTCAAAACTCCAAAGTATTGCCGACTATTTTAGTACTTAAGATATAGTCCTTTATTTTGCAAATGACTCAATAGAATTGAATTAATGTAATGAACACAAAATTATTCATTATTTTGCAAAACACATCAACTGTTTGCTAGAAAGGTCTAAAAAATTTAGTGCAAAATAAATTGCAAAATATTATCAAACATTAGAGAAATAAAATTGCAGTAACAGTCGTAATAATAGTGAGACTGTGCTGATGATAGTAAGGGCCACACAAACGCTAAAATCAGTAAATTTCTCAAACATTCAATTGAGTTAATATTTTATTTCTTTTATTCTTTTCAGTGTTAAAGTGTTTCAAAAGTGTTTTCAATGTTATGATGTTATGAATGCAATGAATGATCAAACAGTATATCAAACAGTATAACAGAAACTCTATTATAATAATAATAATAAACTTAAATCTTAAGGCGAGTAATGGCGCCAAAGCACGGCATATGAAAAAGGTTCACAAATTGACGATAATATGCGGTAATAAATGATGAAAATGAGTTATTCTGAGCAATAAGTATATCATCGCAACGATTACTTAAAGTCAAAGCGTATAAAATGATTATTTACTACCAAAAGTCATAAACACAGAGAGTCTCCGCCACTCATACCGACTCTGGTATTAGACCTTCAGCCCTGACAGTCCCGACAGCGGTCTACCACCTCCACAATGATTAGAGACCAGCACTGTCTCAAAAGGTAGTGTTGGGGATGGCTAGTGATGGCACAAATGCTTAATGGCTCACTTCCGCTGTGGCCTAAAGGCATATCTCATGACTTGAAGTCATATATGACTGAAATGTGATGACTGCCTGACGTTATGGCTCTAAATGTGGCCAAAAGGATATCAAAGCCTATGGGAACCAAAAGCAAAAAATATGAGAAACTGTTTCAGTAGTTGTGTTTCGCTATTATTTTTACCTATTGTTAAATGTTATGTCGATTTCACTCAAATGAGTTCTCGTCTAATAAACTAAACTCACATTTACTCCATTCCTATGAATTGCTTTGACTTTAATTTGAAAAAATACCTCTAAATCATGGGAACTGACTGTTTGCCCAATTCTCTGGTCGCGATTAAATTGACGAAAAGCTTGTGAAAAATAGGTGTTTCTGCTCGGGTATAACCTATAATTATGGGTCAGTTTTCGATTTCGGTGGTCTATCGACATACAAATGACTTTCACAGGACTTATCAAAAGTCAACAAATATTGAGTTTGTATTTCAAATCCAAACATAGATTTCAAATAAATAATTCCAATGAAAAGAATTGCATCAAAAATATGTCTAAAGTTTATATAAAAGTTTGATTGAATTCGTGTTGTTTTTATTGAAATAACTTTTAAAAATTCAAAGCTTTCTTCTCATGGCTTAACTGCAGAGCACTCACTACTGACAGGAAAGCAGTCGATATTGTATTAACTTTAAGCGTATAAAAACTATGACAGAACCGAAATAAAAAATTGACTGTTCCCTCAAAAAATACAATAGATTTTTTCGACACAACTTACTCAACACAATACTCAATACAAAGCTTTTTCAGTGCAAAAAAGTGTAGAGAATTGAAGTGCCACAGAAAACCGCTTCAACGCATAGTCACCAGGGATGGACAACGAGGGTATGATTTTGCACGATAACTGATTTTTAAAAATGAATAATAGAATAATAAATAGAAAATCTAGATTCAAAGAGCTAGATACAAAATCTAAACTAGGATGTAAGTTTATCTGATTAATTAAACTTGTGCAATAAGCTTGTTTCTTTATCAAAGTGAGGACGATTTTAAATTTTATCCAAATTCAGGCTCTATTTCCGTAAAGTGATGGGTTTGTGAGCATCTCTGGTCTGAAACGAATTGCATATAAGTTAAGAGCAAAAGCAGTCTTTTATAATATTAAAGAGAGAGAGAGAGAGAGAGAGAGAGAGAGAGAGAGAGAGAGAGAGAGAGAGAGAGAGACCGGAGAAAGGATTTTACATTATGTACACCGAAGTGAAGTGGAGTGGAGGGGACGGCACAGAATACGTGAACACAATAAAAGCAATTGTGTTTCGGTTAGGCATTTCACATAATAGAAGGTTTGTGTTACTTTCAGCACAACTGAAACAGCAGTGGTTCATTCAAAATTCATTGAGCCTCAGCCTCACTCTCAGCCTCATATTGGAGTGGAAGTCCCGACCAGAATCAAATGCGGTTATATGCCATTGCTTTGGCTGTTTTGCGTCAATTTGTGTTGTCTTCCCCTCGAATTCATTGAATTGGGTCTCTCTTTACTCAGTCGACGACATTACGGTTGACAATAGCACCAAATTAGCTATGCTTTCATTGATATTCACTATTGACTAAATAGCTCATTTACACATTTACTTTTATTGTGGCCATACTGTGCCCATACTGTGCCCATAC
>JAQFXL010001099.1:0-13956 GCA_034693445.1 Edwardzetes edwardsi | reverse complement strand
TTTTCCAAGATTAAACTTCAAAACTCATCGAGTTTTAAATTGAAATTCTGTTAATTCACTTCAAATTAGGACATTTGACTTTTCAAACCAATTTAATTATTCTCAAAATGATTGCAAGTTTTTAATTAACAGAAGAGAAAAAATATTAATTTCATCCAAAAATAGTTTTCTCTTCTTTGAGAGTAATTTTCAACAAAATTAAATGCTCTGTAAATCATTTCAGAACATGTCGTTTGTGAGGATGAGTTCAAGTATGCTCTGTTGGCTAACAATTGTTTATGTCCTGGAACATCAACTCTTGTTACTTTACTACTTCATACATCCAGAGGACAGTAAGTATTATGATATATTTGATCAAGATAATTTTTGTTAATTCAAAACTATTGAGTTGAATAAAACTATTCACAAATCTTTGTGTAAACTATAAACTGATTACAACTTTTATCGATCGTTTATATTGTGTTAACTTATTGCTTGGTGAATAAACATTGAACAAACAATCGATAAGATTCTCATCTTTCAATTTCGTTTCAATTAAAGGGAAGGCCAAACGTCTGATGAGGAATGGCATCGTCTTTACGGAAAATGCTCTGGTAATGAGATCTACCACATAAGACTTGGTGACAGCAGATTCTTCGGCGAATACGAGGGAAAGAGTTTCACTTATGCTTCGTTTCATTCGCACAGAAAGTGAGTTCAAATCTAATGACAAACGAATAATACAATCGATTATACTATTGAATGATAATAAAAATAATAATCAACTGATCCGTGACTTCAGGTTTTTTGAAGTCTCGGATTTAAGGCTTTTCTTTCACTATTACTCAAATATCGACTCAATTTTCAATCTGACTCTCAATCAAATGATTGACTTTTTCTGGACTTTCGGTTCGAGACTTCTATCTTTCATTCATTAATGACTTCGATGTGAAACGTTGTGTACTTTTCTACACTCAAATCCGTTTTTTCAAACCTTTCTCACATTTAATCGAAAATCATTGAAAATTATTTACTTTGAAAATCAAATATTGAAAAAATGTCACATTTCAAGATCAACCAAACATTCTTCTAAATGATGTTGCTAATCCTAAAATTGCTTTTAAATCAATAAAAACCTGTTAAATCATAATTTATTTGATACTCAACTCGTATTGTATTTGAAATATAGTTTGGATTTGATGTTTGAGAGGAGAGTTTCTGGTCTGCAATTGGAGTGTTAGTGTCGACCCAAAAACCAACTTTTATTAAAGATTAGTGAATCGGATTCTCTCTTCACTCCATTAATAACTTTATCACTCAATCTCTTCGCACAATATGTGAGAAAAGTTCAATAATTTCTGTCGATTTAGTCTTATTCGCAATTTATTACATCAGTTGTTCGGCTCCGGTATTGCATTTGGTTTTGGGAACAGTGCTATCGATTTCTCAGTCCAACAAATGAGCCAAATATATAAATAAAGTCAATAATAAGAGTTTTCATGTTTATTAGGATTTCTCATTAATTTATGGGAAGTTTTATCGAATATCTGGGAGAAAATGATTGAATTTTCTCATTTGTAGAAAATTATTTGAATTCTTCATTTGAATTGTTATTCATTTGATTATATTATTGACTGCCTTTCATTCCATTCGTTAAACACTTTTCATTCAGTCTTTTCGTCATTTACTCGAAGCTATTGATTGAAAAGTCAAATAAATTAAGAATTATTTGTTTGAAAATTCTTCAGATTTTTTTTGTTAAGAATTTGAGTCAATTTGATCTCAAATTCAGTTGAAATCACTATATTTCACACAAATCAGGGATAAATTTTCATTTTTTTCAACAATAAATTGAAAAATTTCAAAACAGATTGATCGGCAAAATTGAAAAATTCTCCACTAATACAGTGAGAGCTATAGACTGTGAAAGAGTATTATCTGTGAACAGAATCTAGAGTTTACGCGTTTCAAAGGATTTTAATCTTGAGTTTCATAGGAATGGTATCTAATATATCGCTTCTTCGAAGTCAGAAAAGTGTGCGAAACTCAAAGAAAAATCAAAACCCAAAACCAATTTCCAGTTTTAGTGAAAAAGTGTTTGTTTTGACGAAAATCTGTTTAGAGTTTTGGCCAAAATTCATGTCAGGACTTGATTTCAAATAATGATAAAAACCTTTCTCTTCTTCGGTGTATATTTCTATGAATTCCTTTTCACTATGTCTCAGAACTGAAAAAAAAATTTAAAAATATATTTTACTTAACCTAAGGTTATGTACGCAAACGGAAAGCGCTAACGAAAATATTTACTCTAACTTTCGTAATAATTATTGTCTGACATATTATTTAACTTTTTTGTGTCGATTCATTTTGTACTTAAAATCAATTACTTTTTTCTCTTTTTCATAGAACTGATAACAAGAATGCCCTAAAGAAAGGGTGATTTTATAGCCAAACATAACTCTTCTGTTTCCAAAAGTTTGAGTTATATTTTCGGTCTATTAAAGTAAACCAAAAAAAGTCAAACAAATGTGTAATTTATTGTTCTAGCAACCAGAAATATTAGCACTCTTCTCAATTAGTCCAAGAATTAAATTATTTAAATTATCTTGCATATTTTCTTGAACAGATATGGTGTGTCGTTAATAGGCATTCAGACAGATATGAGAGGAACATGGCCTATTATGTTGAACCCAGGTCCATCATATGTTCTCAAGAATTCCGATATTTGTTTTTATATGAATATAACCAAAGAAGAAAACTCAGCGTTTCTGCCGGCAACTGATAGAAGCCATTCCGGTGATGCGGGAAATGGCAATGGGGAGGCCATCAAACTGGCCGATAGTGAAGCTCAACAAAACCAAACCCTAAAGCCAGTGCCCAATGAAATACCTTCCAAACAGTCAATGGAAATGTCTTTCTTATCAAATGTTCGCCGAAAGAGTTCAAACTTATTCTCTTCGGATTCGACGCTTTCGGGCACTAAAATCAGAAGAGATTCGTCGCCGACTCGTCTCAAGCGAGCGGTCACGGAATTCGCGGTCAAAGTGAAACGGGTGACCACTGGTAGACAGGGTCATCTGGAAGTGCCTAAAATAGAGTTCGGAAGTCCAGCGTCGCCGACAAACAAATCTAATGATGTGGTGGCAGCTCGTGGCAGGCGGCCCAGTATAGCACCGGTGCCGGCAATGCTCGGAGATAAAGACTCTGACAGCGATCAGGACAGTGAACACGAACAGGAAAAGTATTTAGAAATACCTTGGAGTTCACCCGCAGAAAACTCTGAGTAAGTGATTAAGTCATCCAATGATTAGATAATCATTTAATTTGTTTTTGAATTTAACTCACATTTTGTGAAAAAAAAAATCTTAAAATTCACACCAATTTGACTCTAAAATGACTCCAATATTACTCATAAATAATTGTGAGAATATTTTAATAGTTTTTCGTTTCGTTTTTTGTTTTCATTCATTTCATGTTTAAAATCAAAATTTTTCATAACTTTTGGTTAGTTTTCAATACTAATTGAACGTTAATTTCATTTTATTTCTCATGGATTTCATGAATTTCTCTTTCAGTAGGCAATCATTTCGATGAAAAATATGATAAAATAGTCTAATTTTTTCTGCTCTTGTGATAAATGATTTAATTTTTGTCGTGAATTGTGCTCTGATTTTAAGATAGGATTTCATGACATTTAAATCAAATTTAATTTTGAGAACAAAATGATTTCATTCGGAAATTAGTGCAATAAATATGGTTTTAAATAATTAATTTTCATTTATTATTAAAGAAAGAGAAGGTTTGGGAAAACTATTGTCACAATTCTCAACACTTTCCTTAAATTTAACAAATTTTTCATTAAAAATGTCAACAAAATTATTAAATTTCAAACACTTTCATGACTTAAATGATTATAATATTCTTATGTCATTCATAATAGTATAGTCAAAGGTTTTCCTCCGGTTTCGCCTTATGTGGGGGTCAGTCCCACGCTATGTTATTTAGTCAAGGAGAAAAAGCCTCCTTGTTGTCTTCAAATTTCCAAGGTAAAGCAGATTGTTAGACAAAAATTTTGTTATCTCTTACACAATAAATGTAATTATATCTTGCACACAGCAATGTGACCACTGTCCATACATTCACGCCCGTGATTACAACTGGCAACAGACCCGGTGCATAATTCTTGCGGCCGACTACGCCTCTAACGGCATTTATAACTTCATAGTTCCACTCAGGGCTCACTTCCATAACCCAAACACATTGCGACCGATTGTTCTTCTGCTGGAACGAAGACCAGCGCCGGCATTCATTGACGCCATTTCGTGGTTTCCTTTAGTCTATTGGATGCAGGGATCTATTGATAAGTATGATTGAAATCCATACCATTCCCCAAATGATAGAATCAATTGAATTAAACACTCATTAAATTCAGTAAACGTTTTATTCCAATAAAACTCTAATGAATTCAGTCATTGAACTGAAAATTGAATAAAAATCCAATTTCTTGTTAACTAAAAACTAATTTCTTTGATTAGCTTTTAATTCAATATTATTTGTCTTCACTTTGATATCAATCGATGAAATCAATTATTGAAATCAATTTGTTTGATAGTTTGGATGATCTGATTAGAGCCGGTATCAATTTGGCCGATTCTGTAGTCGTGGTCAACAAAGAGTCGACCAATTCTGCAGAAGAAGACTATTTGGCTGATTGTAATACAATAGTGGCGGTGCAGACAATGTTCAAGATGTTTCCGTCGGCGCGAATGATCACTGAGTTGAGTCAATCCAGTAATATGCGATTCATGCAGTTCAGAGCACATGACGCTTACGCTCTCTCCCTCTCCAAAATGGAAAAGGTGTGAAAACCTGAGTCTATTAACAGCTATTAATAACTTGTCTTTTCAGATGGAACGGGAGAGGGGGTCACACATATCATACATGTTTAGGCTTCCTTTCGCAGCGGGCAGTGTCTTCAGTGCCTCAATGTTAGACACATTGCTCTATCAGGCGTTTGTCAAGGACTATATGATTACTGTGGTTCGCCTATTGCTAGGTATAGATCAAGCGCCCGGCTCGGGCTTCCTGTCTTCAATGCGTATCACCAAAGATGATCTCTGGATCAGAACTTATGGTCGACTTTATCAGCGCTTGTGTTCGACTACTTGTGAGATACCGATTGGTATTTATAGGACTCAAAGTACTCAAAGTCCGGATTTGATGGCTGTATGAAAACCATTGTTTTAATTGAATTCTCAATAATTCGTTGTTTTGTTGAAAAGGGGGTTCAAATATCGTATGACTTTGTATTTCCTGTGAGCGAACAAATGAACTTTCATCAAATCAGTGTTGAAGTGGAAAGACAGGAAATTACAAGTTTAGTCAGGAATAGAATGCAAGACATGGGAATACCTCAAGAAGATTATGGTTTGATTTGTTTCTAATTATTTGTTGAAAACTAATTAAAAATCAATTTATTAACAGATAATTGTTCTGAAAAGAGAAGTAATCTTTCGTTTGTTATAATTAATCCCAACTGTGATCTCAAACTAGAAGAGGGAGACATTATGTGAGTGTGAATTGATGATCTAGCAGTTTATAATTTGTCATTTTGTTCAGTTTCATAATAAAGCCGAGTCCTATCAACAGTAAGAAGATATTTTTGACTCGAGGCAATTCAATGCGATCAAAGTCTCCAATTCGTGTAAAACGATCGCGAAGTCAACAATCGAATCAAAACAACGGAACCACAGATATTGTGGTCGAAAACATAGACAACAGTTCTCCAGACTCTCCGCCAAATACAAGAGCCGATAGTCTTCTCGGAGGCACAGAAGAGAGTACTATCAAAATCCAGATCAATGACGACTCAGACAATACTTTCAATGGAACTGTTGTTTAATTATATTTTAATTAATCTCTTGTTTTGAATAATTAATTGATTGTTTGAATCACTTATAAAATAAGTTAAACGCACATCAATTCAATACTCATTCAAATGTCGGACTTTTTCTCATTTTATTCTCATTTTTTGACACATTTTTTGCTTAAAATTATTCAAAAAATTAATTTGACGTTTGATTTGATAATTAATTGTTTAAATTCTCACACAATTAGAGCGAGATTTTCAAACACATCATAAGTACTAAAGTGTGCCTCACTTTTCATTGTAGAGAAAACGCGAGACAATTGTTATTCAAATTATTTTTAAATAGAAATCCAAAATTCAAAACTGATTTTCCAATAGCTATAAGAATAGCTCTAAAAGTGTTCAAAAAGTGTGGAAAATATCAAAATATCATTCAATTTAAGCTTTTCTTCCAAATTATGTATAAATTTCGGACTTTTTTCTTTCAATTTCATGTCTTTTAATCAAATTGTAAAAAGTTTTTCATTTCTAGCTTTTGAATAAAACTTATTTCTTAACCAATCAATTGATTGAAGAGTTTATTTTGATTCCACTTGAATTCAAAACTGATTTTCCAGTACTTTCCACGAATTTGATAAATAAGAAAGACTCTGAGCTTCACATAAGGATTAAAACACTTGAAATACCAGATAATGTTTTAATCTATTGAATTGTCAACAGAATTGATGATATTTCGTAATATTAGACCACACCGACAACCTGAGCTGAGATTACCAATGTACTTTTACCCAGTCAGATATTTTACATCTTTATATAAACCGTAAAAAATAATTTGAATCTCAGATCACTTTTTGACGATATTTTTCACAATAGAATCAAAAATGAAATTAATTTCTTTGCTTTTGTTTTGCGGAATCGCATATCTCAGTGAGTAATGACTTTTCAATAATTGAACTTTCTTTTCAAATGACCACACTTACAGATGCTGCTCCCACTACCACTACCACACCTGACTATAGAGAAAAATATGATCACTTGTTGATGCAAATGATCAACGAGAGAATCAGATCCGGCGAAGCATTTATTGAACATCTTAGTCATCAGATCAAAGAGTTTCAAACTTCTCACAAAGAGGATGTGCGCCAAAACATTGTCAAAGAACTGGAATTTATTCTTCCACTCGTCAAAGGAGCCGATCAGCACTTTGTAAGTGAACTCAAGAAGACCGGTTTGGATCTAATGGAGAAGTATACCCTTCAGAAGGCAAAGGCAACGGCAGATCTGATCGTTAAACTGTTGACCGAAGTTAAGACTCTTGTCAACAAAAAGCCAGTCTTTGAATGTAAAGCAATCAATAACTTCAAGACTTTTATTATTATTTTTTTATTAATTATTTTATTCAGTGTTTGCCGTAACGGAGAAACCCGTCGATTATCGCAAAGAATACGATCGACTTCTCTATCAGACAATCAATGAGCACATCACCAGAGCTGATGGCGCTCTCTTGATGCTCAACAGACAGTTGGATGAGTACTTGAAGACCAAAAACGCTGAAATCAAAGATCGCATTCTTAAGGAAATTGAATCGCTTGTACCTCTGCTGAAGATGGCAAATGAGCATGCTAAGGCAGCTTTCAAGAGAACTGATCTCAACCATTTAGAGCGATTCCTGTACGAGAAGGCCAACGATGAGATTCAACTTCTTCTCAAACATTACACACAAATCGAAACGACAGTCAAAGGAAAGGCTTTATTCGAAGGTAAAAATCAAAAGATTGTTAGAACGAGGTTTTAATTTTTAAATTTTCAGTTTTTGCGGCCACAGCAGCCCCCGCTACTGACTGGCGCTCAGAATACGATAAACTTCTCTTCCAAATGATTGAGGAAAACACCAAAAGAGCCGATAGATTCTTAGTTGAATTGCAGCGACAGTTCAATGAATACAAAGAAACCAAGAACAAAGAGATACTCGAAAGAGTTTCCCGAGAAGTCGAGTTCACTGTTCCTATGGTTAAGAGAGGTATTGAAATGTCAGAGAAAGAGCTGAAGAGAACTGACTTAAACCACGTCGAGAGATATCTCTACGAAAAAGTTAGAGACGAAGCAAAGATTCTGATCAAACATTTCACTCAACTCTCGAATGAAATCAAAAAACCTTAAAAATGTAAAGAAAGACAATTCTTCGTTGAATTATCAATAAAATAGTTGTTCTCTATTGAAGTTTAATTGACCAAGATTTATTTCTAATTCTTAAAAATCTGTTAAAAGGAAAGTTAGTTGAAAAAAAAGTTAAACATTTCTATTGAAACATTGTGTGAGTGTATACTTGTTAGATTGTCATTAGATTGTTAAGCTTGGTTAATAGACAATGAATTGAATTACTTTCAAATATAATTATCAAGAAATCAGTTTATTATAAATTATGAAAAGCTGTTAATTATAACAATAATCCATTTAATCACAAATTACTTCAGTTTTAATACAATTTAATCGTTTTGTTGGACTAAATTGTAGCCAACCCTTGACTTCGGCTCGTTTTTACCCGAAAGAGATCCAATTACTATCAAAGACATATCTGTGAGATGGGAGCAGTCGAAACACACGTTTTCGCAGACATCCTCACAACAGTCTTCGCAGCAATTGATGCACTCCCTGTGCTCTGACTTATTAATCACTGGTCCGTAATAGTTGTGAATCACTTGAGGTAAAGGATTAATTGAACCGGGATTTGGCTGCGGTTGAGTCCATACAACTTGATTAGGAACCGTTGAATTGGGGATTGGAATGACAGGATCTTCAGCCAGCAGTTGCTGATCGAGTTTTGCCTCAAATTCATTCACTTTCGCCGAAAAAGCCCTTTTATTTTGAAAATTATCCGAATATTTATAATCTTTGAGTTCCTTTAAGTCTTTTGTGATCTTCGGATAGAATCGGTTATTATTTAAATGGTTTTGAGGATCCACACAATGAGTGGCCACAAACTCTTCTATCGGAGGCGCACTCGGACTGAGTTGAGGGACAAAATCGGATGAATTCTTCATTAATTATATAAAAAATTGTTTAGAAATCTAATAAACTATAAAATTACAAAAGCTGTCAATTAAAAAGTGAATTTATGTCACCAAGATCACATGTTTTTATTTTCAATTATTAATTAATGTTAATTATTAATCATTTGCAATTAGAAGAAGTTTCAATCACTTGTTTGGAAACAGTAGTATTCTTCTGTCAATCTTGGTCAGATTGAAATGTTCAACAGATTATGTCGAGAGTATGAGAAGAGATAAGTTATGACATAATGACAGCTAATTCTAATCGATGTCAAAATGTGTCGATTTCTGACACTTTGAGATAATATTTGTCCCAAACTTGCGATTAATTTATTTGTTATTTAATAATAAATGTTATGAAATATCATTAAAACTATTTTTGCTTTTTCAAGATTTACAATTAATTGTGTAATAATTCTAGGTGATTGAGTTGAAGGTCAAACAATTACATCAATGTGCTTATCGTGATAATCTCAATCAATTCTCAAATAAGTATCTCAAAGGAAAGTAGTGCTCAATTTTCTCGCTATAAATACAAATTGTTTTAATTAGCAAACTTGTTTGAAAAAATATAATTAGAGCTTGAGTTTGAGCTAGTTAAGTTATTCCTTAACTTATAACTTTTATCTGATGTGTTTTATTCGCAATTTTATCCTTTAATTCAATTATGTTTGAGTCAAAGGAGACTATAATCATATAATATGTGGATAATTATGTATTCAAAGAAATTACATTATTTGCGATTAGTTGGAAAAGTTGAGTAAAAGACTGTAATCGACAGTAATTCAAAAAAAATAACCACTTTTACAATAATTGAATTATCATTTTATTTAAATTCATTTCTTTTTTATTCAATTCTAAAGTCATGGATAATAGTAATCATTTAAATGTGAAACACATTATATCTATTGTGCTGAGCATTTGATTCTGTTCTTCACGTCATGACATTGAATGAAGTGTTCATTCAGTCATCAAAAGCCCGAATTAAGTCAAAAATTCTAATTATTTGAAAACAATATTCTTCTAAACAAAAACACTTCTATTTGTGGAATAGTATTGGGATTAACCCCTAAACCCGAGAAAATTTTCAATTATTGAAAGTTTTGTTTTCAGCCCAATCTCTCAGAAAATTGAATGAATAAATAGTTTTGTTTTTCAATTCACTTCAATGAACACAATAGAAGATAATAACAGTTAAAAAATCATAACTTTCTGTCAATTTGTGACAAATTAAGGCAAAAGATTCGTCCGTTTATTAGACAAAAATTTGCAAATTTTGATGGATTTAACACAAAATTCTACGAATAAACAAATCTTTGAATAGAAAAGCATTTTTCATAAGAATTTTTGTGTTAGACAAAAATTAGACAAAAATTCTTATGAAAAATGCTTTTCTATTCAAAGATTTGTTTATTCGTAGAATTTTGTGTTAAATCCATCAAAATTTGCAAATTTTTGTTCGTATTATAATTTAGTGATTGTCTTATTCATTGGGTTTTTAGAGATTCTTGTTAAGCGATATCTCATTGTATCTTTGATTTTGGTTTTAGAAGAAAAGATCAACTCTTCAATCAGTAGAGTCAGTGGTTGTCTGTAATTGCATTTATAATTAGAAAAATGAATTCAATTGAAAAGCATTACTAAATAGTGCATTAAATCAGACTTTGCAAGAATATTAAATTTTGCTTTAAATTTATCAAAATTTCAGAAGATTTTCATTTGATTATCACAAAAAAAAAATAAACTTATTTACCACTAAAGTAATTGTAATGTATATGAAATGCAATTAATATAAGTGTTTGGAAAGTAAACAGATATCTATTGAGATATAAATTGTTGAGCAATAATAGAACTAAAACATCATATTGACTAATAAAAGTATCTTGTCACATTCAGTGATTGAAATATTAGAAGATATGTCAAATCTATATGGAATCCAATTGAAAATAGCAAGTTTGCAGGTTAACAACTTTTAAACTTCAAAATATCAGTTATTAACATAAAATTTGTTTTAAAACTCAAGAATTTCCAAGATCTTATTCAAAGCAATGGATTTGAATTGAATTTTCTGAAATTATTACAAAAGACACTGAATTTCAGTTACAATATTGTCTTTCAGTCACAATGGGGAATATTGTTAGCCAACAATACCTGGACAGGTCTGATCGGACAGTTGGTAGATCAGGTAATTGGCGTTAATTGTTGTTTAAGAATAAGTTTTATCAATTTTACTTGCTAAGAATGCCGACATTGGAATATCAGACTTGACGCTAACATATGAAAGATGGAAAGCCGTAGACTTTTCTTATCCTTATTCTATAAATTCTGTGACTTTCATAACATCTGCGCCGAAATCAGAAACAAATATCGCTTTTGTTTATCAAGTTTTTCAACCAATGATTTGGATTTTAATTCTGAGTTCACTTCTATTGATATTTTGGCTCAACATTTGTTTCAAAAATCTCTCAAATAATGATCGCATGAATACATTGTTGAACTTGGTCAAAATAATTTTGAGACAACAAATGAAAATTGATATAAAATCAGATTTTAAATATTTGTTGTTTTATTTGTGGATTCTTTCAGCTTCTAATCTAATGTTAATTTACTCAAATTGTATTTATTCATTTATGGTATTGCCAAGCAAACTCAAGACTATTGATACAATACAAGATCTGTATGAAGCAGTGTCAAGGTCAGAAATCTCGGTTTATTTGGTGGAAGGGGGCAGTACTCATAGTCTATTCAAAGTAATCAATAAATGCATTGAAAAGAAAATTCTGAATATTTTTCAATTTGCATAGAATTCTAAGCTCGAGATTTATCGTCGAATCTGTGAACGAATCAATTTTTTTCAACAATACTTTCAGTGGTTTCGAAATATTTGAAAAATTAAAGACTTCGAGAGCTATGATAAGCAAAAGAAAGCTTTTTATCGACTATTTGTCTAAATCTGAATCCAATTCTTTTTATTTACCTCCAAAGTCAGACGAGTCAACATTTTGGCTCTCATTCGCATCTATTGCTTATAGAAAAGGATTTCCATATAAACCACTATTTGATAAAATGTAAGTTTTTTTTCACAAAACAAAAACAATTAATTTTGAATAAAAATGTTCTAGATTGAATTCTCTGCGATTCAGTGGAATTCTTGATTTCTGGCTCAAATCTAACAAAAGCGACAATTATTATTCGAATTTAATAAATACTCAAGTTAATCTGTTTGGAATCGAACATTTCATTTTTTATTTGTATGTATTAATTGGCGGACACTTTCTCGCAATAATCACTTATTTTTATGAATATTTTACTTTCAATTCATTCATTCATTTCCTGAGAAATTATATCAACTTTTTGATCAATAAATGGGATTAAATGTAAATATTTTTGTTCTTTTGATTAATTTTTTTTCAATCACTTAATAAATGAATTCAAAAGAACTGTTGTTTCAATTGATTTGCTTTTCATATGTCTTAAAGTTTCGTTTCTCTTGAGATTAAAATAATGTTGAATTTAAACGGAACCAATTTGAAAATAGCTACTCAACAGGTAATATCCTAATTATCGTTTAGCACTTAATTTTAACTTCAATTGACAGCTCATTCCAAACATTAACCTTGGTAATTCGAGTTCATTAAAGAAAGGCGTTGAAGTGGAACTTATCTACATTTTGAATGAAAAACTCAATTTTACTTTTAGTCTAATAGACTGTGATTTCATTTGGGGACGATATCTGAGAAACAGCACAAAGAAAAGCATTTTTTCACAATTGACGGAAAATGTGTTGAAATTGCAGTTAATTTGTCCCAAAGTAATAAACTTGTTCTTTCAGAAAGCAGATATCGGAATATCGGATATTAGCATAACAGACGAGAGATGGCAAATTTTGGACTTCTCTTATCCCTATAGAATAGATTCGGTGACTTTCATAACCTCTGCGCCGAAATTCGCCGAAAATATTGCATTTGTTTATCAAGTTTTTGAACCAATGATTTGGATCTCAATTAATATTTATCTATTGATTACATATTTTCTACTCTTTTTCTACAAAAGTTATGAAAATAGAAAAGAAAATAATTTTTCAAATTTGGTTCAAATTATTTTCAGTCAACAAATGATTAATTTGAAGATCAAAACAAACTTTGAATATATTCTCATTTATTTATGGATTCTTTCGATTTCTAACTTAATATTAATTTATTCGAATTGTATTTATTCTTATATGATATTACCAAGTAAAACCAAAACCATTGACACAATACAACAACTGTATGAAGAAGTGTCAAGGTCAAAGATGACAGTTAGTTTGGTATCAGGAGGAAGTACTCATAGATTATTTAAGGTTATTCTTGTTTCAGCTTTAAGTTATTGATTAATGTTTTCAAAAATACTTTTGGTTTTAAAATCTATCAAAGTTTGAAATCTATCGTAAAATCGGTCAAAATTCAGATCTTTCAGCGAACACCAAAATTGGAATAGAAAAGGTTATTAACGGTACAAAACCAACCGCTATGGTAGGAGAAAGGATCTTTTTCCTGTTATACGCTTTGAACAATGGTCAACGTCTATTTTATTTGCCCCCAAAGTCTGAAGAATCGACTTTTTCGTTGTCATTCATTTCAATGGCGTTTAGAAAAGGGTTTGAATATAAGAAGTCTTTCGACAAAATGTAATACAAATAGAAATCAGAAACAAAATTAATTGAAAAATAATATTTAAGGTTACGATTGATAGAAAACTCAGGAATTTTGGACCACTGGATGAAAGTTTACAAAATAAGAAGTCATTCAAACATTCAAAGTTTAGAAATGAAGAACTGAACTTGTTTACTATCAAACATTTCTCTTTTTATCTTTATAATTTAATTGCCGGACATTTAATTGGATTAATTATGTGTTTTTACGAGTGTTTTGCTTTTAAATTAATTAATAGACAAATGAAAAGCTATTTTGAATTTCTTAACATTAATTGGTTTGAAATCAATTTCAAATATTTGTATAAAAAATAATTTATTTAGAGTTTTGATTAAATAAATAACTTTTACGCAAAAATCGATAT
>JAQFXL010001098.1:0-13973 GCA_034693445.1 Edwardzetes edwardsi | reverse complement strand
ATATTTAACCCTGCTTAATTTAAAGTTTTTCAGAGTGAAAATTTATTTCAAATGTTTTTGATTAGAGTTCAACGGAGAGGAAAACAATAAATACTTCAATGATTTGATTTTGTCACTCAAATCATGTCATTTGAATTCAAGAACCAATTATTGATAATTTGTTCGATAATTAGATAAACCTTTTCTCAAATGGTTTTGATTTTTAAACTCATTTATCAAACAATAGTTTTTTTAAACTCAATTAAAATTCAATCAAATGGTGAAAATAATAGAGAATGAACTGTTCTAGCTAGAAATTATATATTTAATGATCTAGGAAAAACCGATTCAGTCTTATAAACTTAAAAACTGAAAGCAATATTGAAAAAAGAAATTTCTGTTAAAAATCTGCAGGTTTTGGTTGAAAAACTTTTGCGGACGTGCGATGACATCGATAAGATCTATATACTTATTCGGCCAAAGAAGGGCCAGACGGCGGCACAACGGCTGCAAACTCTCATTCAGTCACAACTCTTCACATTTGCGGTGAATATGAATAAAATCTGTGATAAATTGGTGGCATTGGAGGGGGACTTATCTGTTGACCGCTTAGGCCTTAAGGTATGACAACATGACATTCCACAAAATGCTTGCCTCACCTAATAATAAGATAAAGCCTTTTATTTAAAATTCCATTCCACTTACAAGGTGAATTGTAAGGTGAATTTGCATTTTCTAAACCTATTATCTATAAGTGTTGATAAGAGAGTATTGGCTATTATTTATATATCAAGGTCAATGCAATGTCAAGGTTAATCCAAAATTTAACACCAAAGACCCAATATTGAATCTCTAATTAATTGATTGAACATGCAATAACTGAATTATGAAATGATTGATTATGCCTGATATTAATTGTCTGTGACTAATAGATGAGTTAATTTTCTTCTATTATTCATACAAATATAATTGAAGCTAAAAATAAACTTGTTACTTCTTAAGAATAAATAACCATTCAATCAGTCAGTTGATCCATAATTAAATTGATTAGCTTGAACAATTATCGAAAATAATCGAAAAGTCGAGAATAATTAACTTACCTTTCAGCAAATTCATAAATAAACTAACAAAAGGCTAGTTTTAAACAAGACAAGCACATATTTACAGTATTAAGCTGGACATTATTGATATTCTGACCAGGAACATGATTACAATCTTCTTGCTGAGAAAGTATCGTTGATTTTTCACGTCGCCGGAGACGTGAAGTTCAACGAAACGATTAGAGATGCGGTCACTCATAACCTGATCGGAACCAAATATATCATGAATTTGTGCAAAGATTGCCGCCGTTTGGAGGGTTTGGTTCACGTGTCCACCGCTTATGCCTTCTGTCAAAAGTCAGAATTGAAAGAACAAATATATCCGATGAAAGCCGATCCACAAGAAGTCATTCGAGCCGTTCAGACAATGGGTGACACAGAGCTCCAAATGTATTCAAATTATTTGAGTTGAAAATTCTGATTTATACCTGGACACTATTAGCTTAATTGTCAATTATTTCAATTAGTTATACGAAGCCACTACTGGAGGGCCGACCCAATTGCTACACATTTGCTAAAGCATTGGCCGAGCATATTGTGCTGGCTGAAAGACCTGAAAACTTACCAGTCTCTATTGTGAGGCCTTCGATTGTGCTAGCTGCTTATGAAGAGCCGATCGCGGGTTGGATTGATAACTTCAATGGCGCCACAGGGATAGCACTGTTGGGTTCGCTCGGAATTATGCGTATTTGCGACTACGACACAAACACACGGATTAGTTTCATACCCGTCGACATGACCTGCAATGCATTGATTGTAAGCGCGTGGTATTCGGCCACTACTCGACCCAAAGACATACAGATCTATCACTTGTCTTCAGAACCGGATAACACGCCCCCAGTTATTGAAGTGGTCAAGTCGTTTGTCGTGGCACAACGCAAATGTCCTAGCATGAAAATTGTCAGACCTCATGCAGGAGTGCCGGAGAGTAGACCATCCAGGATTAGACTTTGGCTGACCGTGCTCATTTCTCATTTGCTGTTCGCTTATTTTGTGGACGCAATCATCTGGATATTGGGATATAAGCCAATGTATGCAAAACATATTGAACATGGTTGAAAATTATCAAACAAAATTAACAGTTTATCAGGTTCAAATAAATTAAATCAGGTTGATTTTATTTTTGAAATTGAGTGTGATAGATTGTTTTAGGAAACCAAGAATAATTGCCTAAATACCATAGACCAGTGTTACTTAAACTGCCTAATATTCTGAAAAAGGGAACAAGTTCAAATTCAAATTTATAGTATTTCTGCTTGCTCATTCATAAACTGCAATTTTTATGAATTCAAATATTTAAAAGTGAAATGACTTGTTTTCAGACATTCAAACCTAAAAGCTCTGATCAATTATTGAAAGGGTCATCATTTTATAAATTTGTTGCTTACTCATATCAATTCGTTATGATATGTTCGAATAGTTGAATTCATAAATCTATTCTTGCTCGGTTTGCGCATGAAAAATAACCAGTTATTAGGCAGAAAAATAGGCAATTTATGTATCGCTGCCATAGACTGTAATTTAATTACAATTTTCATTATTTCCATTATACTATACCAGGAGTCAGCTCTGTCTATGAAGGTTTCATTTGCTAGTTCAAATTAACTTTTTCAAATGTTCAAATTATTAAATCAAAAACTTAATTGAGTTGGAATTATCAGAATGGTCTCGGTCACTCAAAGAATGCACGCTGGCTTTGAGATGCTGTCCTACTTCTGGCTGAAACAATGGAAGTTTCACTCAGAGAACACCCGACAACTTATTGAATTTCTAAAGAAGACTTCAGAAATTGATTCTGAACAATTCAAATTCGACGTCTCAATAGTAGATTGGCAAATTATGACTTATAACTCATGGATTGGTGGCCGAAGATATCTGCTGAAAGAGCCCGACGACAACATACCTAAAGCCAAGAGGAGATTGAAAAAGTTAGCTTTAACTTGGTTATTCCAATCAATACTTATTCTCACATAATCTCTATTACAGAATCATTTATGGCTACAGAATATTCTTATTCTTCTGGTATTCTTTAGTCACTTATCTCTTCTATTTGTTCGCAATGAAAATTATTTCATTTTTACTCGTATAAAAAATGATCAGGCAACATTTTTTAGCAAAATCAAAAGTTATTACTGCATTTTAACCTTCGCATCATCCAGTAACAAGGTTAATTCAACTTGATTTCCAACTGATCAATGTAATAATGAGTTCAATTTGTTATCCTGTTTACTTTAGACTTTACCTGGCATTTACCGGATAATAATTTTAACAAATATAAAGCACCAAGTCTATTTTATCAATATTAATCATTTGGTCATTTAATTCTAGCACTTAATTTCAAATTTCATTATTTGCTCATATTTTATACTGTATTTTATATACCTTTAATCAATATTTTGTACCTGGCACTATAAGCTCACAAGACTATGAGCTAAAATATCCTTGCTCAATGAAGCAAATTATAATCAATTTTATAATTAAAATTTTAAAATAAAAATTCAATTAATTTGGACTCAACCAGGTAAAAAGTGAGTGGGATTAATTAAGAAAACCTTGAATACCTCAATAAGCTGTCCTAGCTAATTAACATTAATAAATAATAATGAAAACTTTATAATCACTATTCAAACAAATGAATTATCAATCAAATAATGAATTGTCTGATCAGTGAATACATGTTTGAGTGAGGAGAAGGACAGAATAGGTGTAGGAGTGGTCAGTCATTCTTTCCCTACTTGAGCTCAATTAAAATTCTAATCGATTCTGTCTAATGTCTGAAGAAATGTCTATTTAATTCAAGAATTTACTAGATTTGCATTTAATGCAATAACAGTTAATCATGATCGAGGTATTATTAATTTTTGTTTTTTAAAGACATATTTTCATTCAAGGAAATCCTGATAAATTAGTTATGAACTAATATACTAAATAGAATGATGCCCAAGGTCTTCTGAAGAAAGGAAGATTCGACAAAAATGCCAAATTTATCAATTTAGATCTAGGCCATTCTATTTTTGTTCAACCACGGAATAAATGAATCACAATTTAACTTAAACATTACATAGTTAAATCACCACCTTGCTAATCTGCACAAAAATACATGATTTACAGATTTGATTAATCACTGTCTGGTTTATTGCGATTTTAGACTTTGATTCTTGGATTTTTGATTTTAATAGCAGTTATTTTGAGGTTATTTTGTCAAAAATCCCCTTTAATTGACTGAAAATTCAATTTCGGGGAAAATGGTATTTGAAATCATAATTCAATTTCTATTTCAATCAATTGAAAAGTGAAATGCAATGAATATTCTCTAAAACTTCATAACCAAATTTGGGCTAATTATCGCCTTGGAAGATTTTCTATAATAGTGCAGTTAGGCTTGAATGATCATGTGCAAATGTCGTGATGAGCTATTCAAAGTAATTGCATAATTTGATTGTTTGCTATTATTTTATTGAATTTATTGTTAAATTCATTAACAGTTAATAAAACACAAAATACTGCAAACGTTTATTCAAATCAGAGTCTATAAGATTGTAATCATAATTGATGTCTGAATCCAAGAAATAAAATTGACTCAAAGACAATGTATTCGGACTCTCAATGAAACTCTCATTCACTCAAAGCATTTGCAAGAATCAATAGTTTTTGAACGAACGTTGAAACTCATTGAAAGTCCGAATACACTGTCTTTGAAATCATTTGATTTCTTGGATTCAGACATCAATTCTTATAACAATTTTATAAACTCTGATTTGAATAAACGTTTGCTGTAATGAACTAACTTATCGATGATGATCAAGGTCTTCTACAATAAGATTTGACAGAGGCTAATTTTTTTCAATTGAATTTTAACTAGATTATTCAATTTATAAATTAATCGGAATAAATCTGTGAGTTCAGTTTAAAATATAGTTCATCTTGTTCATCAGCACATGAAAAAGCATAGATTCTACACATTTGACAAATAACTGGTTTACTCATTCATTCATTAATTAATTGTACGGAAGATTCCAGACTTCAATTCATTGATTTATATTTTTAATTGCAAGTAAACAAAGTTGCTTGAAAAATGTTATAAAAACTAGCAAATGCATCCTGTTTGATTCTAGCAGATAATGTATTTTCGATTAAATTCTTGAGTTTTACAAAACATTGAAATTTAAAATTCTTATGAAATTAGTACTTAAAAACACATTTGATTTACGCATTCAAACGATTGTAAGATAAAAATCAATGAATGAATATTTTGAAAAACTTATGAATTACGCACAAAGTTTTATCGATTAGTACTAGATCAAACCGGATACTTTTACTAGTTTTTATCATAAAGAATATTCTCAAATAGGCTTCAATGATTTTTTGTTCATGAACAAATCTCGTGATTATCAACTAAAAGTGATTTAATTAATTTATGTTTGTTTGCTATCATTTTATTGAAGTGATGGTGAAATTCATTGATAGCTAATGAAATACAATTCGTAGCGAAAGTCAATCAAAAACTCATTTTCGACATAAGAATGTCATTTTGATTGAACACATGACTGAAGACTGATTCCAGTTCACAGCCCGTGACTATTGTCCTATAAAATCAAGTATCTTTCTGCTCTTAACGTTTTTTGTTTTGTTTTTTAGTAAAGATTTTCTGACAAAAATAAACATTGAAAAGCTTTCCACTAGTGATGACACAAACCATAAAATCATCAGAAAGTCCCTTTATCTCTTTAATTGATCATGGGGAAATCCAGAAGATAACTCCAAAAGAATTTTATCGCCTTTCCGTAACTGATACTGAATTTTTCGGACCCAATTAATTATTTAAAATTACAGTCTTAATATGGCAGACCTTATGTCATACCTTTTATGTAGTGCTTAGTACTACCAGGTGTCCAAGTTATAATCAAGGAGTTTTCCATAAAGTGTGTTGCATAAATTTCCATAAAAATAAGTTTAAAATTCAAGGAAAATCTCAAATTTTAATTAAAATTTTTCATGATTTCAATTAAAATTAATGGAATTCCCAGGATAATGGAATATTTTGCCTTTTAATCAAGGAGAATCATTGCCAATCAAGTAGATCTGGCAGCGCTAGCAGTGCTATGGATAGGATAGGGTGTGTGCTTCACTGCAAGCCTTATGCTTACGCTTAGGATATCAAATGCAATGTCAAATGTAATGAAAAGACTCTGCAAAGTGTATCCTATGCTTATAATAAGCTTTGCATACTTGCAAGTTATAAATTTTATAATACTAGTATAAAACTTACAATTATTGTTTTAACATTGAGCTAGCTGCAACACACGATTTATAGCTATTGATTTCCTCTATTGTAAATCTATAAGTAAATAGATAAATAGAAAATAAAAATAATCATCGATTGGTTGAAAAAACCCTGAAGTTTATAACATCAATGATCTAAAACTCATTGTTATATAAAACACATTAAGTTATGAAAACTGTTTGAAACTGATGTGTGAAAAATTAGACTCAATTTTATTTTGGCTGACATTCAAATCAATTGTCACTCAGTTTTCGTAATACAATTGCAATATGTATTGAGAAAAAAAAATAGTTTGAATTCCATTTTAACAATGGGTTTGAAAAACAATAAATTCAATAAAAATTAGTTCAAAAGATGTGATCCAATAACAGAAATATTTTTGTGATTCAATTCATTAGAAATTCATTATTGAAAGGAATGAGTGAATCAAACAACAAAAATATGGTTCAAAGTTAAGGCTAATCCCTATTAAACTGAATTTTGCTTTCAATTGGGGAACAAAAAACACTTTTACTCTTCAAAAAATGCAAATATCATTAATGATGTCATTATTTAATTACTATTTTCATCAAAAGTCACATTTGAATAAAAATATGCATTAATTTTCATTTTTATGAAGAATACGAAATTCAAAATTTCCATTAATTTAATAAATATGAAGAAAATTCATTTCAGATAATAATCTTGTTCATCCCCTTGTGATTGAAAAATAAAATAAATGTAATTACCCTTTGATTAAAATATTCAAAAACTCGCCCATAATTACACAAATCGTCTGATTCTGTCAATCAATTCACTCTTTAATTTGTGTAAGACATTGAAAATTGATTTTAATGGATAAGAATAAAAATAAATACTCGACTTTAATTATGATGTGGTTTTCACTTACTCTTTATTCTTTCAATCGAAGGTAAAATTACTTTTAAATTCTAGTATTTCTAAAAATACTCTTGAATTTAGAGCATAATGTAAGTGAAGTAATGATAAAATTACTTAAAATGTATTCTTGAAACGTCTGATTCATACGTTTTTAACGTATAGACATGTCTGTTGGGGAGGGAGGGGATCGCAAAAAAAATTGGGCTGGGCTATGATTAATAAGATTAGGCAAGCAGATTATATTCTAAATAATAATGAATAAATAATCTCACAGCTGGGCGATGGACTAAAATTACCCAAAACTCAAGGTAAATAAAAAGTACAGCAGGGTCAAATAGAGAACTAGTATTAAGAGAAAGGGAGTTCACTTTCATTGAATGAGTATTGAACTGTTAATAATTTTGGAATTACCAATAACATTTTCATCAAAAGAATGAATTTCCAGTTTACACTCACTTATAAACTGCACTGTTGATTCACTAAGATAAGATATAACTTGGTTACAATCTCATTCCCTTGCTTATAGTCGATTGAATAATAATAATTATATTGAATAAGAAGGATGAGTGACGAATCGGCCCTGATTCAAATAAGATCTTGCCATTCACTATGCTCATCTAACTAGAAGGTTCTATGCATACATAATTTGGAATCATCTGATGTTTAGCAAGATAATATAATCTATGATACATAGTCCAAAGATTAGGATTTTGAATATTGTAACCGAGGAAATCTTCAAAAAAGTTTATAAAATGCTAATAAATTTCGATTTAATTTCAGTCTATTATTAAATAAAATAATTATTTATTCAGAGTTTTCACTCAGAATAACTCAAGTACTTCATTGCAAAGACGGGGAAAGTCAACGATTATTATTATTATTTCAATGTTTGCATAAAAGTACATATGTTTTCATCTCTATAGGTTCTGGTTTTTTCTATTGTCTCGACACTTTTATGAGATGATGTGCTCTTAAAGTCAAGAGTTGTAACTCTAAAGAATCGCTAGCTTTGAAATTTAAGCTCATAATTGGCCCCGAATTATGAAATTTCAAATTTTACTCATTATTTTTTGAATTCAGATTTTTCCGAATTAATTATAAATTGTTGAATAATTAAAAGGTTTTTAGTTTTTATATTGAAATAAATTGAATAAAATTTAATTTGATGTCAAAATTGGTTGATATAATTGCTTGGATTTAATTCTCAGATCAATTTCTGAAATATTGCATTGAAATACCAGGTATGGTATAATTTATTTGAAGATATTTCAATTTTAGTAGTAATAGTTGAATGTTATCTATTTAATTTTTCATCGCAAGGCTTTCACGTCTTTTTCAAGTATGTCATTATTTAAATTGAACTTGGCAAGTGGCCTAGTGTCTTTGTTTGACATTAGATTACTATAATTTTCTAAATTATCTTTTTCCTTTTAACTATCTGATCAATTTGATGGGTTATTCTTAAATCCCTGGATCTCTATCTGATTTCCTTTCATTAATCGAAGAAAAGAAAGATAAAGTTGTCTGATAATTGAAAATTTCCAGAAATGAATCACCAATTCGTTCAAAACCATCAAAAATATTATAATAAAAATCAAATATTCAATGAAATAATTGGGAATTAAACTCAAAAACACATAAATTAATGTTTGAAAATAGACATAAGTCTAGAAAATATGAGAGTTTAAACACAATAGTAGGTAATTAATTGATTGCACAGGTAGATTATTCAGTAATTTCCATTGTCAAGGCTTTGTCGTGTAGTTCTGATGTGAGCGCTCACACTACCTGAGCGCTGGCTTTTTTAGCAACATTTTTTTATTGCATTTTCTTTGATATCGACTATTGATTCCAAACATAAAACAAATATAATGTAATCTATTGAATGAAATGAAATAAATTCAAATTATAAGTGAAATTACAGTAAAATAAATGTGAATTTACGCAACACTGATGTCAACCATTCAGATCACGAATGGCTGCGCGCCTAATAGCATACAAACAGCACACAGCACAGAATATGCTAATAGTGTGTATCCAATAGTATTCTTCAGATTGGGTTTTAATTCCCAGCACAGAATAAACTTCAAAACTTGTTGTGTCTGTCTGTGCAAAAAAGCGAACAAATATTATAAATATGAGTAAAGAGATTCTGATTTTTATTGATTCGTGTGTTTATCAGTCAATAAAGTGTTTATACCTTGATATCAATTTACAAGAAGTTTATTCATAATATTATCAATAATAACATTAATTAACTATAAATTGTAATAATGGTCTCAAAATAGCTGTCATTTAGTCTGTTCTTGTTTAAATTAGATACAATTTTAATTGAATATAATTTGAATTCTTGTTTAATAACTTTCTAAATATAACCAATTTATTAATCCGAAAGTGAAAACAAAAGGTTTATATGTATTTCGAGATAAGACTGAAATTTGAATTCTTGTTTTGTTAAACAAAACCTCATTAAGAATCCTAACCTTTAATTAAAAGTAATTAAAAAAGGATTCGGATTAATAACAACAAAACTGACTGATAAACTGGAAAATTATTTCTTCATCAAAAAGTGTAAAAGTATAGCAAAAAACAACAAAAACATTAATAATTATAAAGAAAAAGTTGTTATAAAAATTGATATTTAATTTTAATAAAACATTTTCCTTATTTTGAATTCATTTCGTCAGTATTTCTGATCGGAGTTCGACTCAAATTTGAATAAATTGTTTAATTCATAGAAAAAGCAGAGGAAAAGTTTCGACAAATTTAATTTTCAACTCATCCACAACATTCAATCTTTTTGTGATGCAGTCCTTATCGGTATCTACTCTGCAAGCATTCGATGTGGAAGACTCTGGGTATTCAGCCAGTGTTGACAATGTGAAGAACGCCAGAAGTTTCATCAAAACCAAAGATAATTTTCGGAATAAATTCAAATTGAAATTGAATTTATCTAAACTTCTATCGAAGAATCACAAGAAATATAATGTCAACCTAAATGACTCTGGCTATTTATCCGGTTCGACAAGTGCTGAGACAGTATTCTCAATCGATAATAATAATTATATAAGTTTTAAAGTTAATCCCGAACTGCGCCGGGAGTTATATTCCAGTTCACAGTCATTATATGATAAGAGTCCTATCGATTTGAGTGAAATATTTGGTCTGAATTTCAAAATATTTTCAAATTTGAAAGATCAAAGTTTTAACCAAAAGAATGTCAAAAACTTCAATTTGTCTTCTCTTTCATCAAATATTCAGCCGAAGAATAATAGTAATAAAGACATTCATAATAAATGTCAAAAACAACTCATATATGAAAACAGGAGTTGGGATCAAATCCTACAGCTCTCCGATGAGGCACTGGATGTATGGCTTTCCTCAAAGAGACGTCTGAACAACAATGCGCTCAATATTGCACACAACCCGAGAAAAACATTTGAATTTCTTGAACCGAATCTCGAAGTGAAGAACAGTTTGTTATTAAATCAAAATCTTTTGTATCAACCGATCAGACGATACACTTCTGAAATCAATTTACGAAAACTTGTCTTCAACTCATCCGAAATGTTTTCCGATGATTTCCAATTGGATTCACATCTGATTTTAGAGAGAAACCTAAGAAAGGGCTCAATCGGTTCCTCATTGAGTTCCAGTTTGCAAGAATCGACTGAAGAATCAGAGATTCAAAATAGTTATACCGAAGAAATCTATGACTTATTCATGGATTTACATGAATTTCGTGTAAATGATGACAACATCGAGAGAGTGGCCGAAAACATCAGCAAAGTTGACAAATACCTGATGTCGAGAGTGAGAGCCAGTGACTTAGCCGGGTATCTCTTCAACAAGTCAATGTGCGGATGTGGTTTGAGCTCCTTGTGCTCAGTCATACAATTTAGTCAGGCGTTGACCAAGATTGTCATCAACTGTATTGACAGCAAGATAGCCTCATATCAACGCATTGCTTACATAATTGCATTTATCAAGGTAAGTTTAGTGTTTGAAAGTTTACTATTAAAAACAGAAACCCCAATATAAAAAAATTGTTGAATCAAATCAACTTTTTAGTTACTTGCTTAAATAAGATTTGTACTAGCTTACAGTTTGTCTTGAAAGTCACCTCGGTTCTTTTTGTATATTAATATTTGAGAAAACTGAACTTGTTACTTTAAGCAATTAAAAATTTGTGATTATGTTGGTTATTAAAAATATGAGAAATATACAAAGAAGCCAATGTAACTTGTTCACAAATTTTAAAATTTTGTATTTTGTTTACAGTTATCAATGAGTTTATACCGTCAGTCGAATTGGCAGTCTTTGAATACTTTGGTCTCTGCTTTGCATTCATTCAAAATCTATCGGATGAGTAGTGAATGGTTTCAAATCAAATGCAATCACAAACACTATTTCGAGTAAATCTCATTCAAAATCAAATGTTTTTTTTTCAAAAATTAACTCATTTTTTCAATTTTAGTGAATTTCTTAAACTCTCGGCAATCGTCAGATCGAGTGAAACATGTCTGATGTATAGCAGTCCTAAAGGCGTGCCTTCATTGAAAACACTGTTATTGTCCAAACAGATACACTGTCTGTCCAAATGGGACCGCTTGGAACGACCGGCTAAATGGACACAACAGCCCGGAATCATAGGATGGTTGGAACGGGAACTCAATAACTCTTTGAAATCAATTTTGCATTTAAGAGATAATACGAAAAACCAAGAAATAGACGACAGTCTGACCGGTTGTCTTTCAAAACAGTTTATTTGTTTGATTCCTTTGAATCAATTACCCGGAAACTGGTTGAACCGATCGGTCAAAAATATGCCCCAGCAATACAGACATACCATTATGGAACACCTGGTTGAAAGTCTCAAGACTGACCTCAAGTTTTAATAACTAAAACAACCATGATTGTTTTTCAACTGTATCATCATCATTATCTTAAGATTTTGCATTTATATTATTGATTATGGGTTGACCTGGGTTAGATTAAGCAGGGCTATATTATAATCACACCAAAATATGATACATTTTTAATTAGACATAAATATTTGATAGTTCCATTGAATAACATTTGATAGTTTTGGTCTATTAACTAAATAGAAATTCATTTCATCAAGTCATTTATTCAATTATTTGCATTTAATGGTCAAATAAGCTAGCACAATCATTAGCTTAATGTCATATTTTTTATATATGGTTAAAAGTTGTTTAATGGTTTAAATCTAATGTTTGAAAAAAGTAAAAAGGTCCATTAAGAACATAATAACTCGATTATTTTCTATGGCATCTAAATTATTACATTTGTTTTAACATTAAATTGATTTGTATTAATTATGATCTGGGATATTTTCTAATTTATTTCAAAAGTTGATTAATGATTGCATAACAAAATCGTGAGAAACAAATCGTTCACTTGTTTTGAATTTTGTCGCTTTAATTGACATTTAATTAAGAAATAGATTATATTTTATGATAATTATGATAATAAAATAAACCTGAATAAAATCGATCGTGCTCATTCTATATATTTGGCTAATTATGGCATTTCATCAGTAGTTATGAAAGTTAAGTCTCTTTTTTGGATGATTTTGTTGTGGAATAGGATTTCTTATAGAAGTCGTTGAATAGATAGAAGAAGAATGGATTTTGTCCCACTATAACACCGAAAATTAGCATGATCATTAATGTTTAATCATCATGTTGAATTGACACACTTACCACAAACCCAGAACCAAACAGAAGGATAGCCGGTCTGAAGGAAGAACAGAATGACACCATAGGAGCCGCATATAAGGAACTGAAGTAACTGTAACTGAGTAATGTACTTTTTCCACCAGAGATACTTTTGCATATGCGGTCCGAATGAGGCCAACGCGTAGTACGAATACATAATCACGTGAATCAAAGTGTTGAAGAGACCGAACAGCCCTATGATCGGCGCTAACGGATTAATTTTCATTGAAAACCAGCCTGCTCAATTGGATAATTGAAATTAATTCAAGTAATTCATGAGTGTTCTAATTAATAAAGCCCTGGTCAAACCTAGAAATGGAACTGCCGTATGATGATAAACATGCAGAAAAGTGATCTGGTTGTTCTTTTTTCTCAGCACAAAGAAGACAGTGTCGAGCATATCCAAGAACCTAGACATCCATCCCCACCAGCCCAGGTTGAGTTCTCTGAGTGTTTTGGCGCTAAAGTCATATCTATCCGGATATTTAAAGTCGAGAAAACGTTTGCCGTATTCGAGATTCGTTACGATTTGATAGAAAAAGTATCCGTTTATTGCGACCATCACTGCATTGAATGCGAGTATCGGTGCCCGCAATACATAGGGCTTTCGATTCTTCATGAATTCTGGTAATATCTTCTTGATTAGTAGCAAATAACATCCCATTATGAGCAAAATTTTCCATATGCCTCCTTCGACCTGGATCAAATATTTTGAAGAATTATTTTGGCTAAGGTTAATTTCAAAAGTTTATAAATGAACAAGTGAATTAGGTAATGAACTTCAACCTAATTTTCAAATGAATATTCCTATTATGGAGTGAAAAAAGATAACCAGGAGTTTAATGCTAAAAGTGAACTTGTAATGACATGGCAAGATCAATTTTTGCTATTTACTAATATATTGCAGTTATTTCAAAAACTATCGATAGTCGTGGGCTACTAATTAGCACTAGATCAAATTACATCAAGTAGATAAATATCATTACTCGA
>JAQFXL010001097.1:0-13977 GCA_034693445.1 Edwardzetes edwardsi | reverse complement strand
AACCCTCTCTTTTCAACAGTACCCCATCGGAAGGATAGAGGACTTAACCCGTAAAGGTATCGGCTTAGAGATCAGAGGGCTGGGTGCTTTTTCTATATTTTATTTGGATACTTGTTTTTATAAAAAGTTATTTGTTTGAAGCAATTAATTATAATAACGATTATTCACATCATTTGACATAAGAACAGTTTTATAGTGTTTTCATCAAAAAAGGTTTGAATGAACTGATAATCCAATCAAAGGACGAAAAATGAAAGAAACTTTATCTCGAAATATGTCAGAACTGGAGTAGAAGTTTGTGTAATACAAGTCGTCTTTGAGTTCTTCTCAGTCTTCGAGGATTCAGACGAAGCATTCAAATCAATACCAAGTTTTCCATTAAATTTATAACAACTGTTTCTTATAGTATTCGATACTCATAGCCGAGTCTCGAATGTCTGAATGTGTTGTTTCACTGCTGTGCCAGTGCTGTGCCATTGCTGTGCCAGTGCTGTCTCTGTAAATTCAATTATCCATTTCAATTAAAAAGGCATCATATGCACGATTAGAGTAATACAACACAACTATATGTTGCCTCCAATGGTAAGCATTGGTACTGTTCTGCAAAATAAATCTTTTTGAAGAACAAAACTCGAGCTCACAGTTAGAAAGACTGGATTTTCAAACAGTGGATCCAAACTTTGAAGAGGATTACGTTGATTTCAAATCCGATCCGATCTTCTCATGGAATTTAGAGCACACTTTCACTCCGCTCTTATTTTTTCACCGAATCACACAATTCTGTGCTTTCTCTCCAATATTTGTTACACTTTTCAATATGTGTTTGAATATCTGATTCAGTTTTTGTTGAATTTTTCGGATTAAAGTTTTATTTTCAGATCTCGTTGTAGTGAAGAGTCTTTTGCAGCAAAAGGTTTATTGCAGACAAAAAGACAAATAAAATCATATTCTCCGATAAATCAACAAAAAAAATAAGTTTTCCGAAAACAACGAATTATTGAAAAGGAAATTAGTTTTCGACTATTCTTTTGCCTCTTTTCCTAATTTTCATTCAAATTTGATTCTGAGTTCAGCAAAATTTATGCACAAATTCGTAATGTTTTCCGATTCAACACTAATTTCGATAAAATTCTGAAATAATGTTTTCGATTGTAATGAAGTTTGAAGTCTTCATAAATTAGTTGACGGGTTGGCAGAGACTGTGCCTTCTTTTATAGTCAAATCAGATTTATTAAGTGTTGTCACCACTGTTTGACTGACTATATTGACTGAATGTCGAGTGACTCCCACTTTAAAACTCAATGAACTCAATAATAGCTCTCAAATTAGAAATTTTGGGATCGAGTTTCCAAACTCGAGACTTTACAGGCTTTACAGCTGAGGCTTGTATTCAAATATTTTCAGTTATAGTGAACAGAATACTAAAAACAAAAGCATTGATTCACAAAATCTCAAGAAATTTGTAAAAAACGTATTAACAGTATCTGAATATGAGAGTGAAGATAATCGTGGAATAAATGGACCGAATTTTATAGATAGCGTCAGTCATAGTCTCGAGACATTTGGGATACAAAACGATTACTTTGAATGGTGTGCGACAATAGTAAATGAGTCAGAAGCTGACAGATCTCCCCTTTTTTGAATTAACAATTCATCCGAATCGGAGAGCTTCTGGCAATACTAGTCTAATATCATTACTGACGGCAATCAATGGCATGAATGGGGCACCAGATGTGGTGCTGGTCATCACAACACCATTTTATAGACTATTAGTCTCAATGTATTCATGTTTTACACAACAGTTTTCCATAAATTTTTTGTACGAAAGACAAGATTCTAAAAACAGATCAAAACAAATATCCCTACAAATGAAGTTTTGCCTCAATTTTAATGGAAAATTTTAGGATATTTGACCACAAAAATCAACAGAACAAACAGGAAGACAAGGAAATTGGGTTTATGTTGTGTTGCATAGGTTATGGCACAGTGTTGTCGGACAGCACACGGCATCTCAATATCTCACGATTCGACTTACAATCGTATTATGTTTCCGAATGTTGGGCGCAATTCAATCCAATTGATTAGATATCACTCGAATCAACTCAAATGTTAGCTCTTTTGAACGAATGCCAGTTAATAGGCTTTAATAGTGAGTCTAATGTTGTCTCATATCTCTTATGCCAAAGAACTCAATCACAATATTTACACATTTTTCCTCCCAATTCGCCTAAAACTATAAAAACTGTACTTTTATTCATTTGTCAAACAATTTATTTGATATGAACTTCAGTTTTTAATTTTTGTTTTATCAAAATATTCTGTTGATTAGTGTTTTGAAAATTTGTTTGCTTTTGTTTTGAGTTAAAAACAAGTAATTCATTGCTTTGAAGTTATATTCATAGAGAAAATTAGGCGATAAATGAGATGAATAGGCAATTAGATCGGGTCGGGCACCAGAATCAGACGAGCGGCTCCTATTGTCATAATGCTAGGGAAGACACGTGCCGTCAAATGAATAGCAAAGAAAAAGGTGAGTCAATAATGATATGACAATACGAATGTTGTGTATATGTGATAGACGTTTATTTTCATTTGATTTGCCGTTTTTCCGATTGCATACAATTTTTGAGTCACAAGACTAACAAAGCATCAATCGGTGCCCAAATATAGTTAGCCGACAACTTTTGCAAATGAAATCAACGATTCTATTTGTGAGTAAATGCAATTGCAATTAGTGACGACACGGACAGACACTGCAAGCTTTCTCTTCTCTATCTGTGCACTCAATGCTCTCTTGTAGTGAATTTCATGCGAATAAAAGACGAAATTCTCTGTTGAAAAGGACTTACTTTCAATCAAAACATGTGGTGATGACAACCACTGCAACAACTTTACTCTCCTGGAGGACAAAAACGGAATATTAAAACATGAGTTTATGATTTGAGCAAAGTTTGAAAAATTGAAAAAATTCAACTGAATTTTGAATGTCTTTCAAGTGTTGAGAAGAAAATAAATGCAATTATTGTTGAATAATACGCTTTCATAACATCGGATGACATTACAGACTATAAAACAATTCAAATCAAAGAGATTTTTAATGAATAATATTTTCATTGAACTCAATTCAAAAATTGATTTTCGTTATCAATAATATTGTAGAAAAATTCCCCTTCAAATAGATTTGAGATAAAATAAGTGAGTCTTTTATATAATGCACAGTAGTATCGAAACTAACCCTCAGAGACTTGAATTCATATAATCGATATGACATTCAAACTGAGTTAATACCGAGATTACAAAATGTGATTCAACATTCAACAAATACTCTCTGTCATCGTCTGCTGACCGTCAGCCAAATAGTCATCATTTGTTTATGCCTCTGATTTTTCCTTGCTAAAAAATAAAAGTAAAACATGAATAATATAGCCAAGTTGTCTGTTCTCAAATTAATGTATCAAGCATCATATCATGGAATTGAAATAAAATTCACACTAGCTTATTTGATTGACGGCAATCCCATCTTATGCGCCTTCTTTTAAATCAGTGACGCAAAAGTTCATCGGGTCCAGGTGGGGGTCCAGCCTAGGGAAAGGTTTTGCCTTGAAATAGGTTAAAATGAGCTAGTTTTCGGCCAAATAGTTTTAAATGACAATTTTTAGTTCAAGGGGTTAAGGTTTCTGGGCAGACCCCCTCCTACATCACTGTTTTAAATAGATAGATTGAATTTTAGAGACCAAGATTTTGTGACATAATTTATACGGATTATTATCGTATTTATACTGAAACTCATTGTCCTTTACTTTGAGATTTGAGTCACAATTTCTTATTTTTAATTTTCGATCGCAATCTCTAACAAATGGAGTGACGGATAAAGGATTGAATATTTTTTGTATAAAAATCAAGAGTTTGTCGAATAAAATGGCATTTCTCACTCTTTTCTGTCAATGTCTTTAAAATTAACGAAAAATTTAAAAGACTTCTAAAGACTTATCGATTAAATTTATGGTTCATTTTAAAGCTCTTTTAAAGTAAGTTTTTAATTGTTTTTTACACGAATTTCGAACTCAAACTTAAATCGATATCTTTTTTTACTCGACTTTTGTGTCATTGCATACAACAGACAATGCATTTTCAAATCAGAATAAAGTTTATATCCGAGAGAGAGAGAGAGAGAGAGAGAGAGAGAGAGAGAGAGAGAGAGAGAGAGAGAGAGAGAATGGAGAGTTCAAACAGAAGTGGAAAATCCCAATGGAATGCTAGGGATTTATACACAGCATTCGTATTGATACGTGTGTTTCCTATTACATTCATGTCATTCTACACTCGAAGCACTTTTCTATTTACTCCACATCTTTGCAAGTTTATAATGTAATTTTTCATTATTGTCAAAATTTAATGTAAAAACATTGAATTCAAGTGAGAAGAAAACTATAATTAATGATGTAATTGAAAAGTTTTATTTTCTTGATAATTTACTGACTTGAATTTGCCTGATTCAATTGGACATTTTACATTCAACATTTGAATGTCTGTAATAGTGGTACATATATTTTGATAGCTATACTGTTAGGCAAATATTCTATGCCTTTGGCACTGCTTTACGTTCAGTTGATCTCAATTTTTTGTCTCGATTATAGCTCTCTCTCTCTCTCTCTCTCTCTCTCTCTCTCTCTCTCTCTCTCTCTCTCTCTCTCGCATTCATTATAAGTGTGTAAACCCGTGCCTACGAGAGATGTGTGGCTCTCAAGTTTGGGAATCGATTTATTGTGTGTTTGTTTAGTTTCATAGTCTATGTCATAGACTATGCATTTGTTTGCGAACTTATTCACATCAATGAGGACTACAAAAGAGAGATATGGTTTAAAAGACATGAAGACAGAGTGCACAGACATAGGCATGTGTTGCACACATAATCATTATAATACAAACCTTAGAGGTAACGTGAAGTTGTGTGTCGTGTCATATGCAGGAAATAAGATAAGGCTTTCCAACTGACAACAAATACAAATCCCTAAACGGGAAAAAGTTTTGTGTCAATTGAGAGAGACTTTGACGCCGTTCTCAACACTGCGATGAGTTTTGCATCCTTTCTATCCTTTTTCTGATGCCTTTTCACAGATCGCTATCATCTTATTGTCAAAAATACTATACCAGAGATTCAATGCTATCCAAAGAGTTAATAAAATACAAACTCTGACTTCACAGACATTATTATCCGCAGCAAAAGTTCATTGTTTAGTCGTTGGAGTATTAGTTGTAGACATAGCTATCCATCAAAGTCCAGGCCTTTCCACTGCAACCTAATCCTGATACTGAAAAGAAAAATTTGCTCCAAATAAAAATCACATGAATATAGCACTTATAAATACAAAATGGACTTGCACTTCTGATTTTTCGAATATTTGAATAGTTGACTAGGTATTTCAATTATATTTAACCTTTTAAAAAGATTATAAATACAAGACTTATTGAGATAATTGATGACTAGTCAATCTAATCCATGTAAGAACAGAATTAGTTACAAGTTTTCTCTTTGAACTTTTAAAATTCTGAGACAGGAATTTTCAATCTGGATATTATGTCAAATTAAGTTTTGAGGCTCTTCTCTATTATACTGAAAACGTAAAAATTTAATTTTAATTCTGTTTTAAATATATTTTGCATTTTATTTAAATCAATAGTTATTTATAATGAAAGGGAATGTGTAGGGAATGTGTAGGGAATGGCATTAAATATTAAGCTTCGAATACAAAAGCGATCAATTAATGATTAATAATGCAATTCATGAAATTAAATGATCCTGGAGCTCACTCGATGAATAAGTGAATTCTATTTTTGAATCGAAGGTGAGTTGAAAAACCAGGTCAAAAATCGAATATCCGGGTGCGGAACCGAAGGGGCGGTTGAGTTATTTTTCAGAGAAATGTTACTCCAATATCGATAACTCTGTACTCATTAAAGGGTAACCCATTGTTGGAGTGGTCAACAGTTCAGTAGGAAAACTATTTCCAACCATCAAAATTTAGACGAGGTGCAGTTTATGTTGGCTGTGCAGCCCAGAGGTCACACATCCAATTTGACAAATGTGTTCGGTGTTAGAGTTCAAACATTTTAAAAATTTCTCTCTTACTGTGAAAAGTAGAGGCTTTCAGAAGAAGAAGAATTGGGTTTCTCTTTGCTATCAATTTTGTTTTGTCTCCAATAGAATACAATACAAAATTAGGTTTAAATTTGCCCTAAAATTCACAAAAAATCCAACAATAATACAAAAGTTGTCTTTTGCATCGATAGCCAACAGGGGATCAGTTCAATACACCCCCTTATTTCGAGAAATTTCCACAAATTCAAGGCAGAAAAACAGTTAAAGTGCACAAATTAGATAATTGACCTGATTATAATTGCAATATTATCTCTGCAGGTTCAGTTACGAAAAGGGTTAACGCAATTCAAGCGATGTACCGAAATTTTCAAGTAACCTTGCCTGTCATATATCCCCTTGGTCGTCAATGTTTTTTGAACTAACTGAAGATGAAGGAACCCTGGTGAACTCGCAGTAACTAAAAGAGAAACCCCATCGTTGTGTTAGAAGTACACTAATAAGAGTACATCAGATCGATATCAGACTTGGAGTTAGAAAAGGTGTCAATAAATGTCACCTAATTTTTGGGACACTTTTCTGTTTAAAACAGTAATAAATTTAGAGATTTTTTCAACAATTCTAAGAATTTATACATTCAGTGAACTTTATTTTGAAAAAAATAATCCGACGAATTCTAGGAAAGTGTGAGAGCTATGAATAATTCTAAATGATTTTGTAACTTGGTCATCAATAAGAAAACCATTCGAATTGTATTAGGTGCATAAAAAATAAGCTAGCTTAATATTTTGGTTAAATGTTTTAAGATACAAAATTCTTCTGATGTAGTTATAGATTTTGATGAGGGCTTCGGAAAAATGATACCACAATCTGTGGTGCGGATGGAGGTGCTCATGCGCTGCTCCACCTTTGACCAGCGCGTCAAGTGTTGTGAGGGCGGCCCTACCAGTCAGTGAGTTGATGGCAAACATCAGTGCTGGTGCTGGCGATGCGGCACAACAATAAACGAGATTCAGAGCTGAGGCGATCGGCTGTCAAAATGAAGATGGTACAATGCGCGGGTTGTGATCTACCGATTTTAGACCGATTCCTGTTGAATGTGTTGGACCGGTCGTGGCATTCAAAGTGTGTTCAATGTTATGAATGTAAATCTAATTTATCAGAAAAGTGTTTTTCTCGCGACGGAAAGCTTTTCTGCAGAAACGACTTTTTCAAGTAAGTTCATTCTATTGCATTGGGCTTAAAATTTGCCTTGCCACTTTTCATACTATTCCCATATTCAAATTATATCAACTTTACTAACTATTATGATTTACTATATATGAATTCCCTATTATAATCAAATTGAGACATATATTTGTGCTTGATCATTTGATTGGTAGTCATTATCATTACATCAAATTTATTTTATTCATTAAATGAAAACTAATTTCAAAGAATAGATTCAGAAAATAATATTTTAAATGAATTCTTAGACCAAAGTAGTGGTGAAGATATAAAACGATAACAATAATAATCATTGATATAACCACTGATGAAGCCATCAAACGGTCAATTGATATAATTGGCGATTATAGACATTATAGACATTACAGGCTTTATGTTGGGCTCAGAATCATTAAAAAATAGAAAATGATTGCATTCAGTCATTTCATTTGTACAAAAATATTATTTTATTTTCACTTTAATGGTAAAACACTTATGACCTGAACTTCAATTGTTTGTGCAAACCATCGATTTCCCAGAATTGCCATTAAATTATCGATTTTAAAATATATACCGATTTTAGTAAACAGTTGCTATCAATTGATTGCGATTTCACTAACAACTACTTACTTTCAATATTTATACTCATTTATTTCAATATTAGGCAAATGAGCATGCTGAACTTTTCCTATTCGATTATATTATTAATACCCTTCAGATAATAGACTGAAAATTATTTTCAAATTTCAATTTTGCTTAGAATTATGTTGTTTTGAAAATTAATATGAATTTAATTTATAAAAGAATTGGTTTTTGATAATTATTTAGAGAATAACATACTTTTTGCTCGAAATGAGTGAAATGTAAAAAATTTGATCAAAATATTTAAAATGAGAAAAAAGCAAAACTTTTGAACTTTAAGAATGAGATAATCTTTTGAGAAAAGTTGGTATAAGTTATGGTTATATTAAAGTCAAGCCGAGCAACAGAGGAGTGCAAAAAAATGGTAGTGCAATAGTAGTGCACTGACCTCTTAATAACAACTGGAATTCGGTAAAATTGACATCAAAAGTATGATATGTCTGCGATAGTGAGCACTTCTGGTCCAAAAATTAATACTTATGCTGTGCTGTGAGTAAACAGTTGAGATGAACAGAAACAGACGTATTGAGTCGTAAATAGTCAGGAATACTAAACACAATTATATGGGTATTCTGTGCTCTGGTCTCACTGTAATCGACTTAATGATTGTACGACTATATTATTAGAACAATCATTATTGTGGGCCAAATGCCTCCACCCCTACACCTTCTGCCACTTAGCACCCCTTCCACTCCCCAAATGATTCTTTAATACTATGTGTCGGACGCGAATCACTCGAGAAATCACGACTTGAAGTTATATAATGGCTACCAGTCATACGCTTTCACGGCTTACACGACCCGTCTATAAAACGATAGTTAGTTCGCCGGAGGAATGAATTATAATCCACTCCTCTGTCGACCAAAACATTAGAAAAGAGGAAAACTCTTAAATTTTACACAAAATTATCTCTAAAATGAAGCAAATGTTTACTCTATTCGTGGAAATGAGTGCCAAATGAGAAACACATAAAGACAGTCACAGAATAAATAGCCACCACTTTAGTTATGGAGTGCCTACGAGTGCCAGAAAAGCGTTGTCACAGTTCGTTGACAGCCCGGATCTGTGCTGGCAGTGGACATGCATTCATGAATGCATCCAACAGATCCCTTAGCCGTGTCTTCACTGGCGTCTGACAATCAAAGGCTGCGTCAAATTCAGTGATCGTTTTGCTGGTGTCGTGTCCTCTGAGGAAGCGGCAAAATTGCCGGCAATTCAGTACTGTGCTGCTGTGGATAGACATTAGCGTTGGCTAACTTGTCGACAGTGATTGGGTTTCACATTTCACTTGTGATGCATATTGTGATGTAGTGCTGGAACTAACCACAGACTCACAACAGAGCGACAAATGCCTTCTTCGTTGCGAACCATTTCATGCGAACACAAAGAATGAGTCAAAAGAAGTCAAATCCAAAAATTCAAAGCATTTGAAACAAACGCTCAAAAAGACAAAACATTATAATTAGAGGTATTGGACGGACGGGTCGAGCCATTCATTTTCTCGTCACCCTTTAAGAATTATACAGTTGGCGTAATACCAATAATTTATTTAAGCGTTTAGCGCCACTTTTAGGCCTACCCGTGCTTTGAGTGGCACAAAGTGTCGACACATTCAGACAAATGTCAATACAATGAAAGCTTATTATAATAAGAGATAATATGAAAAAATAATAGTGAAAACAAAACTATGCGCTACACTTGACTTGTCATCGCTGGCAGACACAGCACAGGCAGGAAACTGTGCGCACAAAAGATCACAAATTATTATTCAAAGTGATGCTAAACACGAGTATCGCTATTATTATCACGACATCAATGGGACAACTAATCATTAGGGCTTCGATACCACACACCGACTCTCACATCACTCTCGACATGACATCAAAACCACTTTTTAGAACTCGGAATTTCAAAGTCATTAAAAATTGTGTCTTTCCACCCGTCTTTCCACCCATTCCTACACAAACACTACATTTTAGCACATTTTCACTATTTTTTAATGCTTTTAAATTTGTCGAGAAGTGACACTTCCAACTTTTCCCTTGACTTTTGAGGAGGCTCACTTTAGCTCAGGGTTGAGGAGCTCAGAGCTCAGGGAGTTCTCAATTTTCATTTTACATATATTTGATTGAATACATAAATTGGAATTTATTTTTGTTTTATTTGATTGTAGACTTTTCGGAACAAAATGTTCTGGATGTTCCCAAGGAATACAACCGACAGACCTGGTGCGGAGGGCCCGCAATAAAGTATTTCACCTCAAATGCTTTACTTGTCTGGTCTGTAGAAAACAATTATCAACGGGTGAAGAGCTTTATATACTCGATGAAAATAGATTTGTTTGTAAAGAAGACTACATGACCAGTAGGCATAACCAAGGTGAGTCAATTATATTCATTACATTATTCTCAACACTAATTTACAACTGAATTGATTATGACTTAACTGAATCAACACAAAAGAATCCGTGATTTCGGCGCATATTCTACTCAATTCATACTTTTGTATCAGTTTTTTGAGTAAAAAATGAATTGTTTGATAACTAAAATTGTAAAGCAATACAAATTAATGGGCTATTAATTGGCACGCAATGCAATAAAGCACCCGAACATAACCACCACAACCACACCTCTCATTTGCCAAATAGATTGTTAAAAGTCAAGTCATTTGAGGAAAATCTATGAATTCCTTGTTTTGACGAAACAATTGATATGTGAAGTAATAACGAATGCGTTTTTTTGTTGCCATAAAACTGTTTGTAAATTGAAGTTTTTTTGTGAGTAATTTTCGATGAGTTTGGTTATTTAGATTTGTTTGTGTATATCCACGCGTTTTGTGTAAAAGTTATGTATTGACATGGGTTAGATTGGGAAGAATAATAACATTTGCAAATAAGACATGAAGACATGCAAACATATGCAGTTATGACAGAAGGCAGTGATAGTACACACGAACAGCACTGAAAACAATGTGAGAAACAGCACTTCATATCCAAGTTATATTCGATGGACTTATTTTCTCGCCACTCAATAGAGTAGTTTTGATGGCAATAAAAGTGAATCCCAATTACAACAGTCTATTGATTTGTGGCGAAGCTATTGTCTGACAGAATATACACTAATGTTTGGCCAAAAAAGAAATAAAAAATAAAAGTTAAACTCAGGCATAAACCAAAGCATTTTGGGAATAGACAGCACTTGGAGTATAGGATCAGTTTTAGGTTGATATACAACAACAGAGAGCCAGTAGTTTAATGTTCAGCTATACCTTTGCCTTTGTATGTCATAGAGTATGAAGTTTTAGAATAACTACTGCATAAAGTTGTGGTAGAGATAGACTGAAACATAGCACACATACACACCGTTGGCCAGTTTTCCCACGCTTTAGAAGCAAGCATTCAGACAACAGTTCGTCGATTGCATAGTCTTATAGTCTTAAAGCTCTCTTTTTCTCTGCTTTGACACAATCACAAGCATATGAAAACCTTACGCCCAGTGCTATGAATTGCTGCCGATCACTAATATCGAGTAAAAAACTAAAAGAAGAAGCCTTTACTGTAGAGTTCAGTGCAATATATGGCACAACACATAAAATAAATGCCTGTCTATTATATGTGTTGGCCTTTGTTTTCCATAGAGTTTGTCGTTAAGACCAGTTTTTTTTCGCAGCCAAACAATGCGTTCACATCAGAGCTTGAGTTTAGTTATCGATTATCTACTTTACGAACACATCCCTAACATCCCTAACATCCCTAACATTTAAACTTCTTCTGCATTACTGTTACAGTCAAATGTGAAATCGGTTTGAGAATGAGAGTCAAGAAAAAAGGGTTAATAACATACTTGGCCTTCGGTGAAGGCACTTCCAACAGTTGAGACCACTGTTGAGTTTAGTTTTGCTTTTGTCTGAATGCTAATCAATGATTCACTTATTCAATGATAACTATTCGTTAATAACAATCGGCTCATTGGGTGGTCAGTGCTTTACTCTTATTTATTATCAATTGAAACCTCTTTTTACACCATTTATATCGACAAACCATCGATGACTTGTATAGACATTAAATATAATCCAATTCTTCAACGATTATCATATAATTCTGGTAATAAAATATTACGAAAAACAATTGAATAAGACTTCAAAACAAATAGTAATTCTTCGATATTTTGAATTTTGATTCTTTCAAATAATTTATTTGCCATTATTTTCATTATTTTACTCCAATTTTTTATGCATTGAGTTAGAAGTGGATAATATTATGATATTATGTGGATTAAATAAAAGTTGTCTTTGAATTGAATTATGACATTTAATTTTAAGGACAAATCATTGATTGATCTTCACTTCAAATGATTAGATTATTAAATGATACTCAAAATAAAATTACTCAAATCAATAACTAAATCCAGAATTAGATGCCATTCATAACATATTGAATTTCAATGCTTAAAAATAAATTAAAATTGAATCAAATATCGAATAATAGTCTTTCTGAACAATTTTGACCAACCTCCTTTAAGTAAAATATTTTTAATAATTCAAAGAAAAGATACGATTGAATTATATCTAATAATTAATTATGAATTCATAACAAATGAACCAATGATTAAAAATGTTGGATATAAATATTAAAGTTAGAAGGCAGGTAAATCTAATTGGTTATTTCTAAAACTTTCTAATGGTTTAATAATTACTAGTATTCCTTAATTCAGAGAATTTTTCCAATAATGAGTTACTCTTATGTTGTCTAACATTTGTGTTATTGGCCACACATTTCCTGCCAATCCCTTGAAAATTCTTTGTTACTCAAACTTTTTTTTGCTTTTAATTAATGGCCGAAATGTTTGAAAAACAAAACTTCAATTAGAAAAAGGTCAGTCTAAGAGTCTAGAATCAACTTTCACTTTAAGGCAATTTTTCAATTATTTTTACTAAACATTCATTTATTCTTAGAAAATATCTGAACTCAATAATCATTTTTAGGGCCAAACATTAAAAACATTTCTTAATAAAAATGCATCCGACTGAAAAAATATTAGCTTGGATAAATCATTTATATTTGAGTTTGCCAAGTTACAATTTATAAATTCTATACGAATTGAGTCTAATTGCAATCCAGAGCGGACAAGATTTGAAACTCGTTTGTTAGGGCTAGCTCATTATTGTCTGGATATTGCATAAATATTTAGTTTACTGACATTACTCACTGCGTTTGTTCTAGCTATTTAATATTTAAGAATTTGAAGCTTATAGAAACATATTTTTATTATTATCTCTTTTTGACTGGGTGTAAATTAAATGCATTATTATTATATTTGGTTAAAAATAGCTTTTCATTGAACAACAATTTCTGTAATGTTTCTCGTTTTCTCTTTAGTGTATATATTTGACTAGGGAAATTTGTTTTTCAAGCGCTCACATTAACCAGGATTATTTGAATCGATGTTAGGATTTTTGTTGGTTTTATACCTGTTATTCAGTTTGTTTTTGATCAGAAATTTGTCGATTTATCAAAATCTAAGTAATGGTTATTTTAAGTAAATTTAAGAATAAATTAAAGAAAACCACATTTTTTTCATTTGTCAAATGCATTAAATCACAGATACATTGAATATATTTTTAAGTCTGTTTGGAGTCTTCGATAATCAATGACTCTGTTTGACACTCATTCCGATCAATTCTGTGCGAGAAATGAAGAAAAATAGCATTTCTTTAAATGTTATGCTGTGTTATCACTAATTCGTCATTGAATTGACGGAATTCTGTAAACAAGCAGAACGTTATGTAATATTATCTGAAAATCTTGTGTCGGTTTTGATGAATCACTTGAAATATCAGTTTTAAAATCAGATTCATATGAAGCAAAAAATTTACATTTTATAGTTTGTATGGATATTATCGATATTTTCACGTTTTATTTGCTTTACTCTTAAGATAAATAAGGGTAAAGACTTGTCCAACAAATACTAGTCAAGTGTAGATTCAGATGAGAGGCTGAGCACATGATTCAATGCATGTATGTATGTATGTAT
>JAQFXL010001096.1:0-13984 GCA_034693445.1 Edwardzetes edwardsi | reverse complement strand
AATGTAATTGTTTTGGATGCCACCTTGGCTGTCACAATGGTATTTAAAAATAGCATTATTTTGGTTAAAAATTATGCCCATATATACCCATATATTGTTTAAGAGTTGAAGAATTTATTCTTAAAAAAGCTTTAAAAAATAATATGGGATATTATGAACTTGACCTTAATGACTTCAATCATAATAATTTTCAACTGACTATTATAAGAAAGGCAAGAAAATGGCTTAAAATGAAATTTTTATTATGTTTTGCAAACAAATAATTCATAGAAAGGCTGATCAAAATTCTTTGTCTAATAAGAGATTCGTTTCTCTTATTTTTCTATTAGTTTTTATTTCAAAAGTAGAGACAGAAAAGAGTATTAAAAAATGGAAAGAATTACGATATTTATTCGGTTAATATCCCAGTTGGTGATTGGCGCTTATCTTTTCGGGAATTACCTTGGCATGAATAAAATCCAAGCTAATTTATGCGAAACTTTTTAACGAGAGCCGAATCCAATTCTCTTAAATATAAGTTAATATAATATTCGCTATTTTTATGCACTTTTATATATAAATTTTGAGCGCTTTTTTGGTGCTACCAATTATTCTGTGCCACTTGTTATAGATCTAGAATTAAGTCACTGCATAGACCTTTTATTTGTCGCTTGGCTTTCGCTTCAGATTCTGTTATCCAGTCCTTGTGTCAGATCTGGACAGTCAGTAGTGTTAACCTTTCATTCATTAGTTTTTGTTTTCAATCCTTTTCTCTGAGTTTTGAGAGAAAAACAATTTTATTCTTTGAGAGTCTTTTCACAAATCAATTGTCGAAAGTCTGTGACAAAGCATTTATTAAACATTTGTTAATTAAATAGTGGACTGAAAACAACATTTCCTTAACTATCACTGATATAATGAGACGAATATTGATTGTGTGAAACACATAATTACAATATCGTTGTTATTGACTGATGTGTTGCTAATATAATTGATAATTGTCTGACTGTTTGCCACAAAACTATTCACAAAAGCAATTATAGCGAAAATATAGAGAATAATATATAATTGAATGAATGAATTGATTACAATATTATATTCTCTGATCTTATTCTCGGAGTTAGGCAACAATTTTTCAATACATATATTTTGGTGATAATAGGAGACACTGACCCCAACTAATTAACTTTAAGCCGCTATTAATCATCGATTTTCTACTTACTCTGTCCTCTAACAAGTCTATGTCTGAGCTTTTGATCTGTTGAGAGCTTAATCAGTAACTGTCTTAAACATAACCATTGGGTCAACAAAAGTCTATATTAAATACATTTCTGTAGAAATATTGCATTTTTAGACCCAAAATGTTTTTTTGATTCAATTTATTTATTTATTCTTCAGTTTCGCCTCAATGGGAGAGTCAGTAGTTTTTTTCTGCTATCATTTGCTGTGAAAATTAAATGCTTTTCTGACAACAAACTCAAAATCCAATTGAATTTAATTATAAATATAGAGATAAATAGACGAACCAAATATCAATTCGCAAATAAACAGTTGAATCATTTAACACTTCACACAATCAATGGATCTCTTGAGAGGCAGCCGATGTCCATAGGCTCTGATGATCAGATTGTAATCGAAATAAATTGACATTTTATGCAAATTTTGTTTTACTTCAATATTGTGATCAATGATTGTTTGCTATAATCTCTAAAAAATCTGATAAAAACTGTTAGAAATTCTAACTTAGAATAGCTATGCCTACGATTAGCACTGGATGTAAAGCCGATTAGGAACTACATCGATAATTAAATTAAATGCCATTTCTCCAATTCTCAACATAAGGTCCATAGATTTAGACTAAAAATAGAGATAATTTTTATTTCCTCGACTTATCCGATAAGTAATTCAAACGTTTTTTAATTCCAGATATTTGTTGCAATTTTCCCTTAAATTCATAGATTTGTTTCCGAAACAAAACTTTGGTAAAGATTTTTTGAGTTGATTTGAATGCAAAACAGGAACCAAATCAGTAGTTTTGTTGGTTTTTTCATAATTTATATCAAATATTAGATTAATTTGTTTTAATGACTTCTAAATGTTGTTATAAAATGTGATCAAAATTTGAAATATAACCTAAATTTTATGCAGAATTGACTCAGAATTAAGAAAAGAGAGAAAAAGGTCTCAAAAGCTTTTGTCGGAATTCATTGCAATTCATGAGAATAAGGAATAAATCAGACAAAAAACTACTGTCGTTTCGGCCAATAGTGCAGTAAATATCGATATGTTTTATGATTTATTCATTAAAATAAATCAAACTTTAATATAGAGCTCATACTCTTTGAGAGCAATCCAAGCGTTATATAAATTTTAATCTTTCAAATACTTGTTGAGCTCTACCGGCAAAAAAGTAAATTGGGGTTAAACTGAGTTATAAATCGATTCGAGTTAAATAATAATAATAAATACAATCCATTATTAATATATTCTCTTCACTGGTGTTTGACTCACATATATTGTGCGTTAATTTAATAATCAAATAAATATTTGCTTTTGATATTAGAAAATCAAAATATGTTTTTGTATTCTGTTTATCGTTACAAATCAAGTCTAAGGTTAAGGTATAGGAATAAAACAGGAATTGCAGTCAAACAACAGTAAAGTGAAAATTAAACGAAAAGATTGCGAATCAAAAACAAACAAAAACTAAGATTTAATTTATAATAAACGTATGAATTAATGATTGAATAATTTGACCTCAAAATGATTATGCATTCAATTTTGATGTATAAAAGAGTTTTAATACATAAAAAAGGACTTATTTTTATTGAATCTTGGAATTGAATTCTGTTCTGAGTTATTATTAGTGGATTTTTCATTGAAATTCAAATGCGTTTTGGCTCTGAATCAAGAAATGAAAAGAAAATAACCGAATCTCTTATTAATTGATTGCAATGCAATTGATATGCATTTTATAACTAAAACTTCTGAAATACGGAATAAAACGACTTATTTCTCGCATTAATATTACTTTATATTACTTTACTATTCGTACAACAAATTAAAGTTTGAATTGAATTTGCATTCATTTTCATTCAATCGTCACATTTATTATTTAATATCTTATCCAACGACCAAAATGTCAAAACTAGAACAATATTCAACTTGCTAGTTTGCCGTATTCATATTGGCTACTGTGCTGTGCTATCGGTGTTTCCTTCTTTGAAAATGTATTTTCATATTATCATTACAGAAGTGATTAACATTTTTTTCTTTTTAAATAATATCCCGAATAATATACAAATGAATAAAATTATGCAAACGTTGAGCGAAAAAATAGTCTTTTAGTCTCTTATGAAAAGAGAAGAGAGAATTCATTTTCTTATTTATGGTTTGAATTTCTAATGAGTTAATTAAGTTTCATATCTAATGAATATCCAGACTATCGCTGCAATTGATCTAAACGTTTAAGTTTTTGATCCATAAATTTTTAATGAATTTAATATATCGTCTCTTCGTTTAACTCTCATTAGATGTTAAACACAAAGCAAAACAATCGTCTGTTCGTCCGATTCCTACCGTTCCATACAATTGCAACCAAAGTGACTCTTGATTGTAATCAGTCTAACGTATGATTCGGGAGAGACCAGAGCACAGGCGTTGTGTTTTTCGTGTTGCTGGCTGTGCCGGGGCTCTAATGTGTTGGACCATTGAGCAAAAACATGTAAAGTAAGTGACTCAAACTATTACGGGTCATTCATGCCTAACAATACCCAGAGGTAACTGGCGTTTTGAAGCTCAGGTAATACAACAATATTGGATTTCAGTAACACGACTAATACCTTCTCATTTGGAAGGAAAAGGTCTGAACTGAGTCTTGAATTATTCAAAACTAACATCCGGTGCTGTGCTTACCATCTATTTCTATAACTAACACAACAGTCTATAGAAGTGTTCGTTTCAATGATTACAGACTAAGAGTTGTCACAGAAATAAGAAAACATACAAAATATACACAAAAATAAGAGATACCTAAGACTCGAATCATAGCTTTTTTGTAGTATTAGTGTTTGTGATCTTAAGATACTTCTTAAGGCGTTTTCCCTGAATTGCATTCAATAAAAAATCCATTTTGTCGTCCACTAAATCACAGTTATGTCAGATATCACTAAAGCATTACATCGATTCTGATCTCTATATTATTCATAGCCTTATATTATGATTTGCTCTGCCTTTACGCCAAACCTAGCATTACATCTGAAGAGAGTTTTTCAGTTTTATATGTGTTTTGCATAATCTCTTCACATAATAGGGAACCAGACTTGCGATGACTGGCATTAGTAACAAAAAAAAAATAACACTTAGTTTTGTGGCCAACACTTGATTTAAATTTGAGTGAATTTTTATATTTGCGTTATATTTGCGTAATATATATAATATTACTTCACTATTAATAATGAGCTCCGCCTCGCATTTAATACACAGAATATTTTGCATAAATTTTTAAACTATTTGTTCGCTTAAATATGTACTGAAAAAGGAGTCTAAGAAGTGAATGGATGAATGAAAGACCAACTGTTGAGATAAATGTAAAATTACTTCAAATATAAAGTTCAGTGAAAACTATGGAAAACAGGAATTATTTAAATGAAAAACGATTTTTATTGCATTTTTAAGTAATATTTTCTTTTATCAAAACTATTGTCTGACAGAAGGCCCTGAACTCCAGTTTATCCAGTCTTTCCTGGAGTTTGATTTTTGCAACGATTGCCAATCAGTTAGTGATTAAACACTTTGTTATATCGAAAACGCTTTGAGAGAAAAATAATTTCCAAGACTTTTGTTAACATTAGTTAAGAATTTTTGGATTTTTGTTTTCAAACAAAAATGAAATCCAATCGTGACTTCAAAATATATGACGACAAGTGCTGCCAAACGTATGTATAGGTATAGCCATAATTGAAATCTGTTCGTTTTGGATAAACTGCTCAAGGATAGTGCCCGGGATATATTGAGATAAAGTTCTAAGAATTTTGTTGTAAAAATTTCAACAAATATTAATAAATCATAAAATAAAGCACTGGTATATCCCCAGACGAAAAGGACTGCCAACTGTGTCAGGCGTAGAAAAATAGGCTCATATTTCTTATTCTTATTTTTGTTGTAAGTTTGTGCTAACTCATAGTCATACCCAAACTTGTGCTCATATTTAACATCAAACACACAAATGATTTATTTCCAAACTTATAGTCAATAACGCGAACCAAAGATCAGAATTAAAAAAATCTCTTCTCTTTCAAACTCTATTAGAGAAATTGTGGTCCATTTTGTATGCATTTACCTGTGCTATAGTCGAAGGGCTGTTCCCTTGTTTGACGTTTTTAGTTATGGTTATTGTTTTGCGCAAATATTGTGAAATATTTCGTCTATTTTACGGAATAATTGGATTTTCGCAAAATTAAGAGATAAAAGTCTAAAAAGAGGGATAGCCAAGTGGTTGACGACCTTATTGGGGATAGGGTTGTTGACTGAATGGAGGGCTGGGTCATCAATTCTATTTAAACGCCCTCCTGTAGACAAAATATCAAAAAGCCCTAGGTTTGTTTGTAATTACTCTTTCCCTGTCAACCCCTGAGAATGCTGTTGACTCTCACTTATATTCAGTAACTAATCCATTATGTTTTAACACTAATTTCCTGTTCACTCCATGATGAATAGGGCCAATCTTACAAAGAGCTTCTGTCTACCCTGATAATTTCAGTTTACTTTATTATTCTATTATCTCGTTTTCGTTTTTCATAGTCTTCTGGTTTTCATAGTTTTTTCAAAACAAAACTTTTGATACATTATTTTGGAAGAGATGTCATTCCTGTCAGTAAAGCAAAAGTTTGGTAAAACTCAACGGATGTATACTATCTCTCACGCAAACCAAATGTTAAGACACACTAATTTACTAATGAAATGTTGCATTTCTGACGGTTTTGCACAACAAAAACAAAATCTCAAACTTTTTTCGTTATCTTTTTTCTCACAACTCTTCAGTGATTATCAAATCAATCAGTTTTTGCAAACTTTTGCCATAAGTTTTGTCAGAAAATAAGTCCAAAACTCGATATTATTTTTCATGAATACACTGTTTATATAAGTCATGAATTTTTATTTGAAAAATGCTTTCATTTGGAAAATCTCAAAGAGAGAGAGAGAGAGAGAGAGAGAGAGAGAGAGAGAGAGAGAGAGAGAGAGAGCATACATCCAGAACAAGATCTCTCGTTTAGATGCAAATCTCGTCAAAATTTTTCGCGTTTCACAGTTTAATAAAAGATAAGACATTCAGAGTAGTCATGAACTTCGCTGAGAATAATCTTTTTATTCTTTACTCTTATTTGTTGTGAAACTTATTTTTTAAGATTTTCTTTAAAAACATATAAATTTTGCAAATAATCAGATGATCTCAGAATCGGAATCAAAAGTCTTGATATTTGATATGAAATGAGAAAAAAGTTTTTGTGATTAAAGTCAGAAATGTTTTAGATATCAAAATGATTGAAAAATTCATCAAAACTTTTTGCTATTTTCTATGAATTTATTTCTTTTGCCGTCAAAACTAAGATATCCGAAGATTTATGAAAAGAGGAAGAGATCACAAATTGATGGGAAGACTCGTTAAGAAAATTATGGCTTTTTCTCAAAAATCTTTATTTGTTTTATAATTTAAATTTGTTTTCGCTTTGATTGACAGTTAATGGGTTTGGAGTGGAGTCAGTCAACACTTTCCTCAAAGATATTTGATTAGATAGTGTTTAAACTGATTTTGAAGTAAAACTACTGAATCTATTCCACAATTTGTAAAATTTTATTTTTGCAATAATCTAAACACTTTTATCGCAATTTCGCTCAAATTGCAAAGGATATCAGGAAATTGTATCTAATCTAGTTCTTTGATTTTTCCAAATAAAAGAAAGTAATCCTGATTGAGTGCCACTTTCCATTGAAAAAAGATCACTATCAGGATTTTGCAACCAAGGTTATCTACAGTCAATTATTTCATAATAGCCTGTGAGGTGCCTCTCAGAACAAAGCCATCATTTTTGGTCATTTACTTGATTTAAAAGTTTTAGGAGTTAACCCCCTTTGAGGTCAGGACTATTGTTAATGGATTTACAAAACTTACGGCTCGGGTTTTTAGGGAATGACTCCTTTTACGAGGAACCACATTTTTCTCTGGTAATCCCTTAAACCGATATTTCTATCTAGCCTTCATGCTAGATCTTATGCCAGATGCTATCTTAGAGGTTCTTGGTGATAAAAAGCACAATCCATTTCATATTAGCTCTAATTATCTCAAGTTTTGAATAAAATTTGAAATTCAAATAAGATTTGATTATTTGCCACAAAAAATATCAATCAATTCGTTGAATGAATATATTTAATGAAAATTTGAATAAAAACAAAAATAAGTCGAAATGAACCATAAAATTGTCAGCGAATATAATTATTGCAAGTTTATTGAATTTATTTTTCCAGAAACAGTTAGAATAAATTTGATGCCAACTCTCTGTAGGACACGAAGACTGCCAGTCCTTCGAACTACTTTGAATACCAGGCATTGAAATTAACGATTCATATATTACATGTTCATAAGCTAAAGTTCTTGCTCACCTAGATAATCATTCATAAGAAATGCAAGCTTAAGCATATGATTAACATGAAATCCTTTGCGAGCACTCGCCAGTCCTGCTGTGAATTTACTGCACTCACACATAGGTCTCACATAATAATCAGCAAATTTTATTAATTTTCTGTCTGATTAAGTCTGAGTGGAGTCAAGAAATTATTTAATTACATTACAGCACAAGTTAAGAATTGGTGGCCACAAATCCTGTGCCCACAGCACAACCCTAATATGGTTTTCATGTAATTAAAAGTTTGGAGTCAGTGCCTCAGTTTCAACAGTATTTGGATCAGACTTTCATTCTATTATTTATTTGTTCGGAGAAAAGTTTGATCCGTTCTGTGGGTCAGTATAATGACTGGTCATCACTACAGAGTCATTAAGAGTATTGGTAAATATGGCTATTATTTCAATCTGTGGCTTATGTTAGTACTACTACTTATGCCATATTACCCAACATTAAGGGCTTTATTGTTAGAGTTATATCCGATTCAAACACTACTTCTGTAACTAATTGTCTCTTTTGTTGTGGTTATTAGAAGAGAGAAATTTCCGAATCCTTTGAGAGATTGACGTCAATGCAAATCACAGATCAATTGCCGAATCCCTCATACATTTCTCATAACATCTCTGGTCAGTTACTAAGCTATTATCAAAAATATAAATTCAACTAGGATTCCTGGAATGGAATTTAATCAATTCTATTACTCTGATTCCTTTCATTGATATCTCGTAAGGATCACCTTGTATCGCGGATGCACTAAGCTTGACATTTAATCTCGAACCAACATGCTTTTGCTACATTTTCAACTGGTTTTATCTCGCTCAAATTGATTATCAAGGTACCTTTTAGTAGATAGAAGTAAAGATAAAATAGTAGTTTTAAGGCTCAATTCATTTTAAATTCAGTTCTGTGACTTAATTTAGTTCAAATTCATCTTGCTGACCACTAAAAATTAGTGACCAAGTTCAATGGATGCGCTAAAATGTTTGCTAGTTGATTAGGCTCAAGCTCATTTCAATATGCAAATGCAAAAAGTATACAATTATTTAATTTGAATCAATGAATAATTCGCTTTAAAACAAACAAAAGTTGATTAAAAATATTCTTCAATAAATGAATAAGGTAATTTGAAAATTCATTAGAAACTGATTAAATTGGGACACAATTTGATGCAAAATTAATCTTAAAATAAAGTGACAATTAATTTAAGTTTAATTAGCGCTCGAATATATGGATAATTTAATAGCAAACTTATCTGAGACATCTCAACGAAAATTGCATTAAAAATGTATTTTGTTTATTATTTCGCATTTATATTATATTAATGGACCATAAATTAAATTCAAGAGTATTTTAATTCAATATTAATTGAATACTAATTGAAATATTTATGACGAAAACAGATTAGTTTTTTGGAGATATTTATTATTTATTTTTAATTAACGATAATTTGGGAGAAATTAATTACAACCGAAAGAAGAGATTTTTTAATTTTATCTCAAATATTAGGAAAGCCGTCAAAAGAGTTAGTCATAAATAATGACATTTTTAGAGTTTTTAGATTAAAATGTTTTTGAAGTTTGATTTTTCCATTCAATACACAAATAATCGCCAATTAGTCAAAGAATAAGAAAAATCATATCATTTAAGAAGTACTTAAAAAATTATAAATAAGGAGAAATGAAATTTTAATCCTCTTTTTTGAGTGGATATCAGTCTCTATTCATATCTTATATGAGTTGTCAAATAAGTTTCACTTCTTTTCATATCTCGACTGAAAGGCGAAGAAAATTCATTTTTTCTCTTATTCTTTGAAATTAGTTTAGAATAAGTAAAAAGGTTTCAAATAAACTGATAATACGTTTCTCTCAAACGAAAAGTAAGACCGAAATAAGAGCTGAGAAGAAAAATTTTAGATCCAATTCCTCTTCTTTTTCATTCAATGATAATTTAATTTGATATTTGTTGAAAAGGAGTGTATATCAGATCGGGAGTGAGTTATTTTTCTCCTCGAGTATATACCTGTTAGTGTTCGGCTCGTTAGCCAATTGTGACTTTCACTCGCACTCCACTCACTTTCACTGACTATTCTTTCTTATCTCATGAGTTGATCGGCTCTTTCTCTAAGGCCAGAGAAAAGTGAATTTTTTCCACAAAAGAGATGTGAATAGATTTTTAAGAATAGGAACGACTGATGAGTAAAGTAGTGTCGAAGAGGACACACTTCTGGCATAAAATAAGAGAAAGGTTTAGCTCAAGTGAAAAAAAGAGCAAAAATTGTTATCAAATCAGAGAGAGAGAGAGAGAGAGAGAGAGAACTGCTTGAATGGTTTGGTAGCTCTTCAACTCAATCAACGGATCAGCTCATTGTTGATGATCAGTCAGAAATTTGAAGGCCTGAGCGAAGAGGCAATTCCTTTCGCCAATAATCTGGAAGGCATTCCAAACGCATAATATATGTTATGTTTCGCTCAGATATTAATAGAGAAAAAACGAAAATAATCTGTAGTTTAGAGGTTTGATTGGCGGCTGTCATACGGCTGTATATCCTTCTCTATAAACCATCTCTTCTAGTGATCACTAAATCAAGACGTTATTTCCTGCGTTAGGCTTAGGCTTCACTTCTATGTCTCCTTTACCTTTCCGAGCTATGGGCTGAGCTATGGGTCCACTGCTTCTTATTTTCTCTTTATTCTTATAAAATTCAATGTTTCAGTTGACGTCTTTTGATCACAAATGATATGCCATTACTGTCAGTGCCTTCCCTTTCCTTCAATACAATTTCTATTATATAATATTCTTTCTGACAATTAATTTGAGAGCATTTTCGCTGAACACTAGTCTTTAAAAAAGGAAAGGAAAGACCAAAAGATCCAAATCATAACAACTTGTTTAAGCTGTTCAACAAATTTTTGCTTCACTAATACCAAAGAATATTTGACATTTACCTGTGCTCTTGGCTTAGAATTGAATTTGGAATCCCATTCCTTTCATGATCGACACAAACACTATATTTCTCGGGAAAGCCTTCTTTTTCTTCATCTAATATTTTGATCATTAGTTTTCTGATTAATTTTTTAATAAATGAAATTCGAGACCAAATGCAAAGTTTAATAATTTATGAAATAATTGATGGCTTTTCTCTTGCAATGAATCACACGATTGTGTAAAGAGTGATATGATTTCTGATAATTGTCTTTTCTATCCTCCAAAAGGTGTGGTATTTATAATACACTCTCAGAGTATAACTAAATATTATATAATATAAGACTTGTTGGGCTCGAAGCCAGTTATTACTGATCTCTCCTAATAACTGACTTAACGTTTATTTCTCTTTCAATCCCTATCTATAACTCTCTGCTTGGTTTCAACTGCTCTTCCAATTGGTTTTCCCTTTCAAGAGAGAGGTTTTGATGGACTAATCGATCGATATTTTTGTTCAATCAATTCTTGGTCCATCCATCTGACTATTGAATGAGTATTTGTTTCCCTCTCTTCTCTTCTTTCTCTTAAAACACTTTATTTATGAATTCAGAGAAATAATATTTTCGTGTGTTTTGCAAATCCTGTGTTTGAGAAAACTTTTTGCACAAAATTCTTATTGTTTTTCAAAAACAGTTCAGTCTTTTGAGTATAAAACAAAAGCAAATAAATATATCTTTTGGTTACGAACTCATAGTTTGAGAGTTTAATTAATTAGTTTGCGATGTGATTGAGTTCGGGTCGAGTCATGTTCTGCCCATTAGTCTAACCAAAGAAAACCTCTAACGCACAGAATATTTCTCTGCCGGTTCTCTCTCTCTCTCGTTCACCACTCATAGCCCGAAGTCCTCATATGTTTTGTGTGAGAACTGACTTCAATCTGTTCTCGACTCTCGACTTCTCCGTACAGTTCTGTTGTGTATTGGGTTTTGTGTTCACATTTGAGTTGAATTTCGTGAATAAGTATTGAATAACAACTCTTTGTTCTACCATGGTAATCAAACATTAGTTTTGCAAAACTTTTGCACAAACAGAAAACACACAAAAAGTTTTAATATTTGTTTTTCGTTCAGTTCTTAAGCTTTTGAACAAAAAAATAGTTTAACGATAAAATAGTTTAACGATTTGGGAATATCAGAGTCAAAGGTAAACAAATATTAATTATTTTGCTATTATTTTAAATATAATTAATTGGTTTGCAATAGACTTATGTTTATTACGAAACAAAAGTAATGTTTGTATTCGTTATAAGAAACAAAAATGGTTTGAATATTGGTTTCCGAATAAAACTTTTCGGATTTGTTTTCAAACTTTAAACTCAATAACAATGAATCGATTGAAACAATGTTTGATAATAGCAAACAATTTCCATGTTTTCCAAGAAATAGGTTCTTGGCTCAAATCTTCTTTAATCGACATCAAGATAACCGAAATCTGTTTGATAACTATTTATCAAAAGTACCGAATTATTTATTAGAAAATAATTTTAAAATTATTGATCCTTTGATGCAAACAATTAATCATTTTTTAAATAGATTTATAAAATACAAAATCAACAAAAATAAAAGTTTTTGCCTCAAAATTATTATTCATATTTCCATTGCGTTATAATATTTTATTGAATTTTTTGCACGAACTCCTCTTATTTATATTTTGATAACAAGCAAAAAAGCAAAAGAATCTTGCTAATGCTGAATAATTGATCCTTTGGTACATCAGTTTTCGCCTTCAGTTTAGCCATCATTTGATTGTTAAGAAGCCATCAATTAATCGATACTAAAGTCTATCATTAATTTTGGCGAACATTTTGTTCTTAAATCTCAAATATTAGTTAATATTAGTTATAATTTGTTCTTCTCTTTCCTCTCCTTAATTGAAGTATTGAATTGTATCTAAACGGATCCCAAACGATAATTTTATACTTGGTTTTTATCGAAAGGAATTTTTTAATATCTGTTTCTCTAATACGAAAAGTCAAACCCGTTCTCCACTTATGTTATGATTTGCTTCTGAAGATAGTTCTGCCAATCAGTCGATTAAATATCTTACTCTTCTGGCTAATGAAAAATGTTTTGCTAAAGAAGCGAAAAAAATGCGCTTCTCTTCCAGTTATAAAAATGTGTTTATAATTTGCACTCAAACTTTGGGCTCAAATTAAAATTATTGAAAACATAATTAGCGAAAAAGGGATAAACAAAAATTAGCCGACAAACAGATCAGGAATTGTAAGAAATTGTGTTTTCAAGAGTGTATCGATTCAACTGATAAAATGGTTTGAATTGTTTGAGGGACAGAGTTATTGATTTTTCTGGCTTTCAATAAACTTATTGAAATATTTTGCATATTTTAGGCAAACGGAGGCACATATTTCTGAGCCTTTATTTTGAAAAGTAACAGACTTTTGTTTCGAGTAAATATGCTCTCTCTCTCTCTCTCTCTCTCTCTCTCTCTCTCTCTCTCTCTCTCTCTCTCTCTCTCTCGAGTTTTCAAATTAGTTTTTTTCTGAAATACAAAAGCATTTAAGTATTGAATGGCTGTCCACTAAAGAAAAGTAAGAGTTACGTATGATATTTGGCGAGTGCTCCTCTCTGAGAGCACAACCACTCCTATTGCCGACAGGTCCTGTTGTAATCTTTGGAGGCGCCGAAACATTAGAATATATTTTTAGTTATTTCGTGCCCATCGAGTGATGGCAAACAAAATTGCATATCGAGAGGGGCGGAGAACTGGCTTTAGTTTTGACTGACTTTTGAGTCTTTTCTTATTTTTTTTCCTCTCTTTCAGTAGGAATCGTATACTACTTATCGTTTGCGTTATTTTTTCTGCTGGTTATGTGCTATCACTTACAGCATAAAATCCAATACCGCCGCCAAAGTGTGAGCACAGATAGACTGGAAACCAACAGATAGAGAATCGGATCGTCAGCTTTAGGCTATATGTTATTATAGGTAGTGCTCAACAGTGATAGTAATAATTTCTTTCGATTTGTGCGCTATTGCTCTTCAATACAATATTCAGCACAACTTCTGTTGAAGTGCTCTCACATTATATGTGGTCGGTGTCAGTGCTCAAGACATTGGCATACGAGAGATCCTAGCAGATCCTGTTCTCTGCAGTCAACTCATAACTATATGAATAGACCTGTGCTTCGAACTACTTATCAATTTATTAAATCTCCGAAAATAAGACTCAAATTCTTTGGACAGAATTTTTTGACAATTATTAGTGAAAAATACATAAATCATATGAAGTATTGAATATTTTTTGGTAAGTCTTCACTCAATTTATTGTCTCATATTTTGAATTCAATTCTAATCTATTTTATTGAGTCTCATATGAGTTACGAA
>JAQFXL010001095.1:0-13992 GCA_034693445.1 Edwardzetes edwardsi | reverse complement strand
TATAATGATTATTTTAAATTTATTTCCTAGATTAATAATGGAGAGAAAAAATGGTTTGCACTCAAAGATAAAAAGCTTTTGGGTCGAGCGAAGGGTCAAATTCTTCTCGAAATGAATATTTATTATAACAAGGTTAGTTTTTTCATCAATTAGTTGATTGAATTCGATTGGTTAGAAAATCACTGAATAGAATTTTAAAAAATGATGTGACTTGGTCAAATATGACAATTTGTCTCATTTAAATAGATAAAAGCGAGTATCAGAACATTCAATCCGAGGGAAAACAAATTCATTAAACCGGAACAAAGATTCAAACGAATAGTTTTCATTCGAAACGTGTCTCGACTCAAGTCTCTAATTATGGAAGTCTATGAAATCTGCAAACTTATGAACAGTTGCTTTCAATGGGAATCTGTGTCCCGCAGTATAATAGCATTGACTATATTTCTAGTCGTCACCTATTTCTTCGAACTATATATGATTCCCATTTTAATTCTTCTCCTTTTCATCAAAAGTTATGTTTGGATTAAAGTTGAAAACTATTTCAATCAAAATAGAGAAGAAGAGGTAATCCAAAAATTGATTCGGTTTTGAATATTTTGATTGAATTTCAAATCAATAGATCGACGAATTCGGTGACGCTTTTGATGACGAGGACGACGAAACCAAAAACGTCAGTTTCGATACTTTAGACATAACTTTAATTTCGACTTTAAATTAGTATATCTTATGTCTCATACTTTAGGAGGAAAAAAAGTCTTTGAAAGAAAAGCTGCAAACAGTTCAGGAAATCACTACAATGGTCCAAAATGTGATGGGGGAAATCGCTTCTACCGGAGAGAGAATCAAAAAGTATAGCTTTTATTTATTACTTGAGTTTAAAACTTCCCTTTAATTGTTACTCTGGTGACAAATACAGTTAGCCTTTAGTAAAATCCTAATCTATCACAATCTTTAGTGGGCACTAGTATTTTCGCCTCCGACCGCCATTTTTACTCTCCTCTAAACTACGATACTTTAGCCGTACCTGAATTTAGCAATGTAAATTGTAAATTGCTGTTTTCCAGTTAAACTCGATTTTAATTGGCTATTAAAGGTCTAGATTCTGCTTAAATTCATTCAATTTAATATAAATTCTGTTTATTCAACAAAATTACCAAAAATTATCGACAAAATGGTTTTCAAAATTTTTCGAATAAAGTGGGTTTCGGGGAGACCTCCTTTCTTTAGGTATTCCCAACTAAATTGGAATGCCCAAAGAAAGTTTTGAATTCTTTGAAATTAAAGTAATGAACTTTCAATAGTTTGAAACTTTTTAGTTCAACATATTTTGTGAATTCAATGCATTCGACTAATTAAATGACCACTTTTTTGGTGTACAGTACGTTCAACTTCAGTGTGCCTTTCCTCTCATGGCTGGCAATAATTTGTTTGTCAATCATAACAATAATATTATATTACATTCCTCTGAGATATTTAATAATGGTTTGGGGTATCAATAAGTTTACTAAAAAGCTTCGGTCTCCGAATGCTATCAATAACAACGAATTACTAGATTTCTTGTCACGAGTGCCGGACATCGATGAAAAGGTTAGACTTTTAAATCAATTGATTGATATTTTATAAAAATAAATCGATTAAAACATTTCAGATATCGTTTAGAGAATTCAGATGTAATACAAACAGTCAAATACCAAACACAGAAAGCGATCGCAAAAAGAAGAAAAAAATCGTTTAACAAATTGTTCCACAAATACATTCTTTACTCATTTGACTGATTTTCAGTATATCTGTTATGTTTAAATGAATCTTGCTATGTTCGACCCAAGTCAATCAACATTTGATGGGTCATTTTATGATTCAATAATCTTATGAAAAGCAATTTATCTTTTGCTCAAGGTTATTCTTTAATTCAATATTAACATATCTATACAATTGTTTAAACAAACATTTATTATATTTTGACTGATCTCTTGAAGATATTATGCTAGTTACAATATTACAATACACTAAAAAGGGTTCCATAGTGTATTATATACATATAAGTATTACCCATATCTTACTTTTCCACAAAAGAACCAGGATAACTTCACATAATTGAAATTTTATGCTTTGAAATGATTTCATAGCAAAAAAAGAAACGAAATGGAAACTTGACTAGTTCAACTTTGATCAGTGATTAATATTCACCAAACATACGAAAACTTTTCAAACAGGCCGTCTTTAGCCGAAAAATGTTATGGAAGATATGCTCAACCCTTAACCCCATAACCCCTTAAATTTAAACTTTAAATTTAAACCCAAAATCATTTCGACGTTTAGTTTTATTTTTGGAAAAATTGAAGTAAAAAATGATATAATTTTATGCAAAAACAATCTCTTAAAGCAATCGATCAGTTCATGCAATACATTCATCTGAAAAAGATCGAGACAATTGAGAAAATTCCACAACAATTAGGATCTTACAGATCTATTCTTATTCTAAATGTTTGAACGTATTTGTAAGAGACTGAAGAAATCATTACCAGAGATGTGATTATCGAAACTGTCGTTTGAAAGCATCCATTCATATGAGTTGTGATTATTTTTATATAATTTTGTTCCAATATTTTTAAAATATTTTCAATTTTTAAGACTCTATTTTGAACTTAAATTTATATCAATTTTATAATTCGTATCAAACTTTAAACTAAAAACTATTAACATTTGCCTTAAATTATTTGTTAATCAAATTTAAATAATTATTAATTACTATAAATAATTGAAATCAATCGCTATATAACTGTTAAGCCATTAATTGTAAGCTTTTGACTGAAATCTAAAGAAAATATTGAATTGCAATCAAATGACTCTTTACTCGTCTGTGATTTCAAATGTGTATAAATTAATCAAATAAACCAAAAATCAATTTTCAAGTATTGAAAACACTTTTATTGTCTTTAATCATACATCAAAGGTATTGCAGAGCATTACTTATGCTGTGCTGCGGCCGCCTTTCGTTGTTGGACCAAAACGTTGGACAACTCGTCTCTCTTCCTCTTAGCTCTGAGATGAGTGCCAAGACGTCTTTTCAGGAATTTAAGGGCTCTCTTATCTTTGGAGATCCTCAACAGTTCCATACAACGTCTTTCATAGGGAGCGAATCCACAGACTTCGCGGACGATATCTCTCACGAATTTGTTGTGTTTTGTTATTCGCTATTAATTGTTAAATCATTAAATCAAATCAAATACAGTTAATGACAATCAATACCAACCCCTTTAAAACTCGACGGCTTCGGTTTGCGCTCATTTTTGGTTACTTTATGTCCTTTATTGAGACCCAGAATCAATTCATATCTGGATTTACCCATTTTTGCCTCAATTAAGATATAATTTCTATTAAATTAAATCCAAAACTAATTCAAAGCAAATACTAAACAACGCTTTCAACGGAAAAGGAAACGTATATTTATTAAGGGTTTCAACTATACTCACAAATAACGTAACGATATTTATCGAAAGTTTTTAACCCCTAAATAGTGAATAACTTTTCAAAATGCAAATTACCGGTAATTTTGTGATTAATCGACAAATCAATTATTTCGACATTAAAATCGGTGACCAAGACGTCGGTAGATAAGAAATTGGACTCTTCGGTAAAACTGTACCCAAAACTGTGAGAAGCTTTGTCGGGTTGTTTACCCGACACACTTTAACACCCGACACAATTCATTTAAAGTAGTCCTAAAATAACTTCATTTAGTTTTAGAGTTAATAAAATTCAAACATTGAATGAAAAATATTTTATTTGGAAATAAATATAAATCTACAAAATTGCGTCGTCTTTAGCGACTGGAAAGGGTTCTGTCACTGGAATGGTGTCGCAGTCACTGATCACAACGTCTTTAATCGGTTTATCTTTGGCATCAGTTTTGGTCGATTCGATTTTGCGGATAACGTCCTAAACAAACAATTGATTAACAAATGATGGCAATCAATGTCAAGGAATCTAACCATTCCTTTGATGATTTTTCCAAAGATGACATGTCGTCCGTCGAGCCACGAAGTCTTCTTACAGGTAATGAAAAACTGGGAACCGTTAGTATCTTTGCCAGCGTTGGCCATCGATAGCCAACCGGCGCCGTAATGCTTGAGTTTGAAATTTTCGTCATTGAATTTATTGCCATAAATACTATAACCACCCGTTCCGTCCCCTGTTGTGAAATCTCCACCTTTTTGGCAGACAATTAACTTAAAACCCAAACTCCAAGTGATTGACACAAACCCTGAATCATAAAGTCATTGATGACTCTGTGGAAAGAACTTCCTTTATATCCGACTAACTTTCCGTCGGCGCTCTCCTAAAAGATTGGAGACAACTGTTAATTAAGTGGTCAGTAAGTAAGCAATTGAAACCTCAGTCTTGTGTCGGATACACAACCCGACAAAGTTTTTCACAGTTTTGGGTACAGTTTTGCCGAAGAGTCCAATTTCTACTCTGCCGACGTCTTGGTCACCGATTTTAATGTCGAAATAAACCTAATTTTCAACGAAAAGAACAGTTCAACTATTGGTCGAAAGAGGAGTTACATACGATGTCCGTCACTTTGGGTCCGTTGGCTTTCTTCTCATTTTCAACACAACTCACGATTGCTATCAAACAAAGGAAAACGATTGCAATTTGTTTGGTCATCGTTGTAGACAATTTGAATCAACTTGGCAAAATTGAGAAAAATTATCAAACGTGACAATCAATGGTTACATAGACAAAAGTTGCAAGTGTTAACTAATTCAGTTAAATAATCAAAATTTTATCATTGTTTCAAAGGTGCTTATTATCAATACTTATTAAGCTATTGAAACATTAGATGATAACTATAACGACGAACTCTGAAATGGGTTTCAGCTCTCAATTGGTTGCTATGAGAGATACTAACAGTTTGTTGTTTAAAAATATTGCATTTTGTCGAACATCTGTTCACTTTATCCCACACTAAAACTATGGTCTGACCTAGATCTAATCTTATTTATGAAAAATGGCTCAATTCAAATGAATTTAAGTTTTGAAAAGAATATCATGAATGAAAACTGAACTATAAACAAAAATGTTACTTTAAAGGGTTGGGTGGTCATTAACTTAAGTTGACCAAATTTATACCATTGTCATTGATGACTTTTTGTGGTTTTAAATATATTAATAGTTATAATTAAGTTGTAGTTTAAAATTTACCTTTAATTTAAATATCAGTCGAAACAAAGCCGGGCAGTAAATTGTTGATCATTTTACATTGGATTTTTCGAAAACTCATTTTCGTGCTCATCTAAAAGTGGCATACTCAAAAATATAATTAAACTGAATTAATTTGCTCTTATGCATTCATCAATTAAAAATTGTTTAAATTTTGTGAACTTAAGTTTATGACTACCTAACCTTTTAAAGTAACATTTTTGTTTATAATTCAGTGTTCATTCATGATATTCTTTTAAAAACTTAAATTCATTTGAATTGAGTCATTTTTTACAAAAATGATCATGTTAGATTTAATTATCTTATTTTATTCTTATTTATTTAAACAAAGTTGTATAATAAGTTATACTTATAATTAAACCGTTTGGTTGGACCATATTTTCAGTGCACGTCTAATAAACTGATACTATTTTAGAGGTGTTCTAAAAAAGGGATAATTACAAAGTTAATCAAATTTTTATTATTTCTAAGTAATAAACGATCAAGATTGTTAATTCGATATATTTTTGGCAACATCATAAGCATGGATAATTTGAATCGATGAAAATGAGGAAAAAATGATTATTCAAACGTTTAATTGAATTTTGAAAAGAGTTGTGAACATCCCTATCGTCTGACCGGAAATTTTGTATACTTTTAACTTAAATTTTTGTCAATAAATAACTCATCGATTGTTTCAATTGATTTTGTGCTCAAATTTGATTCATTGGATGTGAACTCATGAGGACTTCGTTTTGAATTGAATTCAACTATTGATTGAATAGCAATGAGTTCACGACTCGACCGCTTATTCTTGTTGTTAGAGACCGGCTCTACGGCTCTGACCCGAAAGGCAGCAGCTCTTCAGTTGGGAGAAGTCCAGCGCTTACATCCCCACGAATTACATAATTTGCTGCGAAAAGTCAAACACTATCTGAAGAGCAATAGTTGGGAGACTCGGATCGCCGCGAGTCAGGCTGTAGAGGCCATTGTGGCCAATGTTCCCCTTTGGATGCCTACTGGTGTCAAAAGTGATGGACAATTAGACAATAACTTTGTGTCGGATAATGTAATCGGAAGAATGAGATTCGAGAAATACGATATCAATACTGTTATCAAATGTGGACACAATCTGTTGGCTTCCGAAGGACAGGAATTCGACGAAATAACTGAAAGTTGTAGCGAAGGGCCGATCGATCTTAAAGAGAAAATAGCTCTTCAGAGACAGCTATTGAACCAAAGGTTAGGCTTAGATGTGGCCAACAAATTGGGTCTTCAATTAGACTCAAATGACTTTATTTCGAACTCTGATCTGACAAACGAACAAAAGTCAAACTCAGAAGCAATCGATTTGACTAAAAAGAAGTCTGATTTCGATGATATTCTGACCAAAGCCACCGGCAGTTCAGTTAAACGAAAGACTCTTCGAACGAATTTAAGTAAATCTAGTTTTGAAGAAAATAATGAATCGAAAAGAATTAAAACCGAAACCGAAGATTCAGATTATGTTAACTCAAATGAAAACACTTTCGACATAACTCAGGCTAACGATTGGCCACTGGAGTCATTCACAGGTGAATTAATGTCTGACCTATTCAGTGCTCTTTGGGTGGTACGTCACGGGGCAGCCACTGCTTTGCGCCAAATAATAAAACTGCAGGCGATGTGTGGCGGACGTACTAAGTCTGCTCCCAGTCATCAAATGGATCAAATCAATCAGTTATGGCTCGAAGATGTATCGCTTCGTCTGATTTCTGTGTTAGCACTCGACCGGTTCGGTGATTATGTCTCCGATCAAGTGGTAGCTCCGGTTAGAGAAACTTGTGCTCAAACTCTGGGGTTAGTCCTCAATCATCTCAACCCTAATGGTGTTAATTGTGTTCTGAAAATATTACTTCAATTACTCCGTTGTCGTGAATGGGAGGCACGACATGGAGGTATGCTCGGCCTCAAGTACTTATTGGCCATTAGACAAGATATGACGCGTCAATTGATTCCACTGGTATTTCAGCCTATCTTCGATGGACTCAAGGATAATGTGGACGACGTGTCTGCTGTCGCTGCGGCCGCTTTAGTTCCCGTCAAAGACGTATTAATGGAAATAATGTCCGAAAAAGTACCGGTTGTTATCTCATATCTGTGGGAAGCTCTACAAGACCTGGATGATCTGAGCTCTTCTACGGGAGATCTTCTGATGTTATTGTCATCTCTTCTCACATTCAGCTGTGATTCGAATTCAGAGCAAAATTTGGTTGAATTGGTTCCCCGTTTGTGGCCTTTTCTGAGTCACTCTTTAAGTTCAGTCCGTAAATCCGTTTTGGAGGCACTTCTGATCCTATGTTCAAAAAGTAGTACAAAATGGCTGACAGTTCCGCTTCTTTCCAATGCTCTAAGACTTCTGTATCAAAGATGTCTTCTCGAAAATAATTCATATATTTTGGAGAATTTATATGAGGTTTGGCTCCAATTCGTAACAAAATCCGATTTAGAAGTTCTGATGCAATCAAGTTGTCAACACTTAAGTGGATGGATATGTCTTATGATGCATCCATCGAAGATACCAATTGATTCCTCCAGTTGTCAGACATGGCTACAGATCAGACATTTGGCTCATTGCGATCAGAGTTCAAACACAAAGTCACGGAATACCAAATTCGATAATCAAAGCCATAGAGAACAGCATTTCATTGGCGGCACAGAATCGTTGGCTGAGAGCAGTGAAGAGCGCGAAAAAGTAGTGATTAGAGCGCGACATCAATCAGCAAGGTTCATCGGCCTCTTAGCCCATTTCATTACTAAACAAACATATCCGTCGACTCCCTCTCCGATTGAATGTTTTGCAAATATTTTATTATTTCATTTGAATTCCAAGTCTGCAATGCAAAGGATGTGCATCGCATGGGTTGTCAAAGAATGGGCTAAAGCTTCGACTTTGTCTGCGACTGACCAACAAAATGACATCACTTATAGTTTGCCGCAAACCGTCAGTAATCGGTGTTTGGAATGTCTTCAGGACGTCGTTTATTTTGACGAAATCTCTACTCTTTTCACTCGATTACAACTGGAATCACGAGATTTCGTCAATTTGTTAAAGAAACACAACTTTCCTCTCGATGAAGAAGTTTATAAACAAGGAGTTGTCTATACTTTTGACCAGATCAATTCTTTGGCCAAAACTGCACTCAACGCTTGCGAATCGAACCCTTCAAATAAGATAATTGAAAGCATCAATGAAAGAGCAAAAAGTCTATTGAAATCAACGAATCATTTATCTCAATATCAATCATCGCTCGCAACGACCGTCTCTTCTTCATTGGCCGGCGCTTTGATTGCATGGAATGATTTGCCTCAGAAGTTGAATCCTGTGGTTAGACCTCTAATGGATTCACTAAAAACAGAAGAGAACGAACAGTTGCAACGCGAGTCAGCCCTCAGTTTAGTTCGATTATTGAAAATATGTTGCGATCGGAGCACAGAATCGGACTCTACTGTCATATCTCCTGTGCCTAAAATTGTCAAAAATTTAATCACATATTTATGTTCTGATCGTAACTTTACTCCAGAAGTGAATACAAATGAATCCCAAAATGTTTCCAAATGTGAAGAACAAAACTCAAGGGAAGCAACAAATGAGTCAAAAATTTTAAGTTTAGATAATATGCGAAAAATCTCCGAAAAGTCAAATCTTTTGAAGCGATCAAATTCAGTGAATAACCCGAAAAAGTTAAAAAATGAAGCGCCGACTCCCGTCGAAGATGTGCTTTCATCGAATCTTAGCGAACAAAATGACAAACAGAATGAAATCGTGAGACGGGGTGCGAGTCTCGCGCTCTCTGAAACTGCTAAATACTTCGGACCACAAATACCATCGAAAATAAGTAATCTCTGGCAACAAATCACTCAAATTATGATCTTTTCTGAGCGCTCAAGAAATTCAATTTCGAATTTAGAAGAGACCAGAAGTTCGGTTCAAAGCCTACAAGTTTTAGAAGTAATTGGACCGCATTTGGATCGGGAACTGCACTTATATTTGAAGTCTCTTCTGTCACCATTGTGTGTATGTCTGGAGAGTCCATTCATAGCAATACGTCATTTGTCTGCGCGTTGTTTAGGAATGTGTAGTCAAGTGATCCAAACAGAGACAATGGACATCGCGCTCACCACAATTTTGGAGCTATTAGACACACCTGACTCACAAATAAGAAGACAGGGAGCAGTCGAAGCCCTTTACTGTATAATTGACAGATTGGCACTTAATATAGTTCCATATATTGTACTTCTAATTGTTCCGATGTTGGGCCGAATGAGTGATCAGAATGATTGCGTTCGACTGATGGCCACACATTGTTTCGCTCAATTGGTCCAATTGATGCCACTCGACAACGACAATAGACCCAACTCTCAACACAAACTCATCGATAGTAAAACACTTGAAAGGAAGGAAAAAGAGCGCCATTTTTTGGAACAATTGATGAATATTAAAAAATTAGATGATTTTAAGCTTCCGGTGCCGGTCAAGGCTGAGCTACGAACCTACCAACAGGATGGCGTCAATTGGTTGGCTTTCCTTAACAAATACAAATTGCATGGCATTGTAGCCGACGAAATGGGTTTAGGAAAGACATTACAAGCGATTTGTATTCTAGTGTCTGACCATTACTTTCAGACAAATAAAATCAAAAACTCAACCATAGATTGCAATCCTTTGCCATCAATAGTGATATGTCCGCCAACACTGACCGGCCATTGGCTCTATGAAGTCGACAAATTCGTGAGCAGTCAATACTTATGTCCACTTCATTATACCGGACCACCCAATGAGAGAATCAAATTGAGAAAAAAGATTAAAAGAAGTGATAATAAGTTGTTATATAATCTGGTCGTCGCTTCTTATGATATCGTCAGAAATGATATCGAATTCTTTTCTTCGATTAATTGGAATTATTGTATTTTGGACGAGGGTCATGTCATCAAAAATGGAAAAACAAAACTGTCCAAGGCTATAAAGTCATTGTCTGCCAATCACCGCCTTATACTCACGGGAACTCCAATTCAGAACAATGTCCTCGAGTTGTGGTCATTATTTGACTTTTTAATGCCCGGGTTTTTGGGCTCTGAAAAACAATTTATGTCCCGATATTCGCGACCTATTCTTCAAAGTCGTGATGCAAAGTCTTCTTCCAGAGAACAAGAAGCGGGTGTTCTGGCCATGGAATCTCTTCATAGACAGGTCTTACCTTTCATTTTGAGACGAATGAAAGAAGACGTTTTGAAAGACTTGCCGCCGAAGATAATGCAGGACTACTACTGCGAGTTGAGTCGCCTTCAGTCCCAGCTCTATGAGGACTTCGCCAAAAGCAAAGCCAGACTTTCTCTTCAGGAAACCATTGTTACAAAATCAGAGCCCGAAAAGGGAAACATTCCTTCAACTCATGTATTCCAAGCGCTCCAATATTTGAGAAAAGTATGTAATCATCCGAAACTAGTGCTGAGTCCACAACACCCACAATATGAGTCTATTATCTCTCAATTAAAACAAGAGAAGAGTTGTCTTTCGGATATCAGTCACGCGGCAAAACTCTGTGCTTTAAGACAACTACTTTTGGACTGTTGTATTGGAACACAAACTAATGCTTCGTTAATAAGTGGTTCTGAACCAGTAGTCAATCAGCACAGAGCCCTTGTCTTTTGCCAATTGAAGAGTATGTTAGACATAGTGGAGAACGACTTATTCAAAGTACACATGCCTTCCGTCACATACTTAAGACTGGATGGAAATGTGCCGCCAATCGCTCGACACTCAGTTGTTCATCGATTCAATAACGATCCTTCCATTGATGTTCTGCTCCTTACAACTCAGGTATTCATGAAATGATTTAATCACTGATTCTGATGACGCGATTTACAGGTGGGAGGACTGGGTTTGAATTTGACGGGTGCCGACACTGTCATATTTGTGGAACACGATTGGAATCCTATGAAAGATTTACAGGCAATGGATAGGGCGCACAGAATCGGTCAGAAAAAAGTTGTTAACGTCTATCGGTTAGTATTTCTCTCCATTTGTCTTATCATTGATTTAATTGTTATTATTTTTAAGTCTTATAACGACCGGCACTTTGGAGGAGAAGATTATGGGATTACAAAAGTTTAAGCTAACGATCGCTAACACTGTCATCAGTAGTGATAACTCGAATCTGCAGACAATGGCAACCGACCAACTCTTAGACCTCTTCAGTTTTGGTAATAGGAATGACACAAACAGTAAGTCTATCAACAATTCCGGTTCAAACTCTGGAATCAAAAATATTTTAGAGAGTTTACCCGAACTATGGGATCCACAGCAGTACGACTCAGAATATGATTTGACTCATTTCATCAAATCTTTGAAATCTTAATTAATGGCATTCGCTTTGAATTCTATAAATCTCTGATTTGTTTATAAAATAATTTCAAACCATTTATATAATTATTATTATTATTATTATATTTATCTTTTAGTCTTTAGATTCGTTTTCTATTTTTCAATAAACAATTCATATTTCGATTGAGATTTTGGTAATTGTTTCACAAGTTGTGTGAATTCATATTCAACAAGATTCAAAGTAAACATGTTAACAAGAGAGAGAGAGAGAGATAGAGAGAGAGAGAGAGAGAGAGAGAGAGAGAGAGAGAGAGAGAGAGAGAGAGAGAGAGAGGTCACAGCATCGATGTCAATAGTGTTGGCCAAAGCGATGAGAAAGGCATCATAACTTTGTTTGTTAATATCCCTGAGTTGTAAGCCTCTGACTGCTGTCTCAATACTGTCCCTGTGACCGATAATAACCGTCAAATACATTCACAGTACAGTCGACTGCCATTATAACGAACACCCTATATAACGAACTTTCCTTTATAACGAAAACTTCTATAATCCACTTCAATAGACGTTAATGTAAAAAATAGTGCTCTATAACGAACAGATTCTTCAAACCAATTTTGTTCTTTATTATGGCAGTCGACTGTATGTACAAGGACTGGCGAAAAAGGGTATATACAGTCGACTTTTCCCTATTTTTATCTATTATCGAAAACTCAAGGTTAGCCCCCAACCCAACCAACAAAATCAATATTTTTACCTGTTGATTTTCAGTAATTTAGTTGACCCATACATTAATTACACGCAAATTAAACGGCACTTAGCCGTTGAAAGCGAGTTATCGCAAAAACCGTTTCAAATTTTCTCGGATCTCTTAATTGTTATAGGAGTTATCAATTGTAATTTGCGCTCAAACGTGAATTTCGTGACTAAAGAGCGCAAAACACAATTGAGAACTCCGATAAAAATTTAGAGATCCGAGTAAATTTGAAACGGTTTTTGCTATAACTAAATTTAACGGAAAACAGCCGTTTCCGGTCACCATGGCACCACTCTTCAGATCCCCCTCTAGAATTCGATCGATAATCTCAGAGTATTTTATAATGTGACGTATTTTGTGACGTAGTTTTTTATCAACAATATCCAGGTCAAAACTAATTTGGTTAGAATAATGAGAATCAATGACTGTAAAGGCGATACTTTTTTAATGAAATAAAATTTATATTCAAAATCATTACAAATATTTATAAACTGTTTTTGAAAATATTTCAAACAAACAAATATTTTTGTATTTTATGAAAAAAATATATTAATACTTTTTCAATGATTATTTGGTTTTGGTTGAGATCTGACGAAATCGAAATCAATTCCTAAACTATATTCGGAGACAATCAGAGAGACTATTGTTTGACTTAAAAGTTATGTTAAATCATATTCGAGAACTGATTTAAATGACATTTACTCTTTTTGATGAATATATTATTCTTTACTTAATTTTATAGAAATAATAAATATTTGACTATTTTTATGCAATGGACTAAAGTGTACTAAAGTGAACATTGTCATTTCAATACATTATCTATTGTATGTACAACATTATACTTGTAACATTGATTGAAGCAAAGAGAAATTGCATTTCTCTCGACCATGATGACCATTTATGAGAACTGATTATTCTGAAAATTGATGTCATAGGCTATGACTCATTGGAAAACCTTTCAATAACTCAAATTTCATCTCAACTTCATGAAAATATTTGTAATTCCTAAGACAACAAGTATTTTCAAATGTGTCAGTGTTATTGATTAATGAAATATGCAACTAGCTCCTTCTTCAGATCATCACTAAATAGATAATTCTGATAAGCGTTGTGACCAATTATCATGGTAAAATACTTGTCTCCACGGCTTTGAATATATATTGAATAGCAGTGATGCCCAAGGGGGTATAGCCCAAATACCCCCTGATTTTTAGACTTGAATTACCCCCTAGTTTTTTTTCAAGATCAGCCCCTCAGCACCGATTAAAGCAAGGCGGCGAATTTTCGGTAACTTTTTGGTAGAAAAAATGTTCTGCCACTCCCCCCCCTCCCCCCATTAAGCCAAGAATTTCCTTATACATTAATCTATGGACAGAATCTGTCTCAGTATCTGATACTAGGTCTGTTGAGTTTTTTTTGTGAAAATTTTAGCAAAAAAAGGTTCTCAAATTTTTTTGGCTGGACCCCCCCCCCCTTGAGGTCGAGTACCTTGGGCATCACTGATTGAATAGCCTAGTCATACTGAAACCTTGAGCTAGATCATTTGGTATATCATGTGCTTCTCACAACTGTTGTGTCTTCACAACCCTTGCAATCATTTCGTGTAATAAATATATTTGTAAACAATTTTCTCATTAATTTTGAATGATTTTAAACATGAACTTCA